>LGRX02006214.1:44071-125661 GCA_001247695.2 Cymbomonas tetramitiformis
CATCCTGGTGGTTCCGGCGACTGCGGCATGCCCCTGCAGGCGGACTCGCTGGAGCATGCTGGTGGTTCCGGCGACTGCGGCATGCCCCTGCAGGCGGACTCGCTGGAGCATCCTGGTGGCTCCGGCGACTGCGGCATGCCCCTGCAGGCGGGCTCGCTGGAGCATCCTGGAGGTTCCGGCGACTGCGGCATGCCGCTGCAGGCGGGCTCGCTGGAGCATCCTGGTGGTTCCGGCGACTGCGGCATGCCCCTGCAGGCGGGCTCGCTGGAGCATCCTAGTGGTTCCGGCGACTGCGGCATGCCGCTGCAGGCGGGCTCGCTGGAGCATCCTGGTGGTTCCGGCGACTGCGGCCTTCAGCGAGTGCACAAGGCCGCTCCCCCACACGCAGTGAATGCCTTCATGCGCAGCGTTGCCCCCATCCAAAAGCGCTGAAGTCTTGGTGATGGTATTCCCCTCTGAGAAGACATGTGTTGCCACTACAGACGCTGAAGCTTTTCGAGGAGATGAAGGCCGCAAAGTTGGAAGCCAACATTTTTACGTACAGTGTGCTCATTAGCGCCTGCGGCAAGGGCGGACAGCTCCGACACGCCCTGCGCCTCTTCCAAGAAATGAAAACGTAGGATCCTGTGCATTTTCCGAGAAATGGAAATATCTTTGCTCTGCAATCTCTCCTCGGGCGGCACCTTGGAAGGCCGTTGCATCCTCCGAGAAGATTTGTCTCGTTGACGGAGTCTGTGACGTCTTTCTGTGAAACTGCGCCGGCAAGGCCACAATGGGCAGAGGCTTGGCTTGTAATCAGGGTCAACATTGCAAATTTTCGGGACAAGCCTGCGATATGATTGATTTTCAATACCAACTTCTCACACTGTTGCAAGCTCCTTTCACTTGCTCTTTCCCTAACAAAGGATTCGACACACACTTCGGGACACCTATTCGGATTTACTGGAGCTCACTAGTAACCAATTGGTCCACCCGAGCCTCACCGGGCCACCCGAGCCTCACCGGGCCACCCGAGCGCCTCTGCAACTGCACTGCCGGCGCACTGCTGCTGTGTCGCTGAAGGCGCTTCACCTCTGCCCCCCGGAGCTGCTCGAGCCATTTCCCCACCACCAAGCCTGCCCCCTGCCTGCCACAAAGCCTGGTCTCAACAGGGTTTGTCCACCCACGACAGGACCGGTATTCCATAGGGCTGTTCTAAGGGGCTGAGAATGATGAACTGAATTGCTTCCGTCTGACCTTGTGCGTTCGCCACTGATCTGCGCTTGGACCCCCCTGCCCCCAACAACAACTCTATGAGACTGAAGCCTTGCTCTGGACACCCTCCGAGAAAGCTGTGAACTTGAGCAATGCGCTCCATACTTGCACTGCAACTGTCGTTCTGCACTGTTCCTACATGGGGTCCAATCCCCACATATGCCTGTGTGTCCCAAGCCTCCTGGCGATAGTTCACCAACCGGTCGTCGCCTTCCCAACAGCTGCTCACTGTTAGCCCCCATCAAAGTGGCCACCCCTTCCTCGGCCAAGGCCATCGCCTGCTCTGGTGAGGCTCCGCTCTGGTCCTGAGTCCAGACCCCGATTCTCCACTTCTTGCCGCACATCCTCCATGCTCTCCAAGAGCCACAATGCCCTCCTTTCCGCCTCGCCTGCCCCGCCGGAAGCCTGCCCGGACTGCTCATGCTGCGTTCCCCCAGACCCGTGCGCCCCACCACCATGACCATCCTGCGTAGTGTAGTCCGTCTTCTCAAGCTGTGTCCATCAGCGCCAACCTCCCCCCACCTCCTCTCATCGAACCCCCTCCCGCCGGTGCAGGTTGGAGCCCATGCTATGCATATATGTGTGCGTATATATACAAGTTGTATATATATATATATATATATACAACTTGAATATACATATATATATATATATATACTTCATAGGTGGATAGATAGATGGCCTGGATGCTGAGGCCTCACTGGACTGAGCTCTCGCAGGTGGACAGCCGTAGCAGGGGGCACAACACAGTTTCTTTCGCCTTTGCAGTGCGTGGGGCTCTGTGACCTCCAGTGCAAGGCTGGGGAGTCCAAACTGAAAAAGGTCACTCACACCACGGAGGCAGAGCAAGCCATTTCTGCAAGGCTGGGGCCCGCCCGCCGAGGACAGGAATGCAAGGCTGGGGCTCGCCCGCCGAGGACAGGAGTGCAAGGCTGGGGCCCGCCAAGGACTGCAAGGCTGGGGCCCGCCCGCCAAGGACAGAAGTGCAAGGCTGGGGCCCGCCCGCCGAGGACAGGAATGCAAGGCTGGGGCTCGCCCGCCAAGGACAGGAATGCAAGGCCGGGGCTCACCCGCCGAGGACAGGAGTGCAAGGCTGGGGCCCGCCCGCCGAGGACAGGAGTGCAAGGCTGGGACTCGCCCGCCGAGGACAGGAATGCAAGGCCGGGGCTCGCCCGCCGAGGACAGGAGTGCAAGGCTGGGGCCCGCCCGCCAAGGACAGGAAGGGCAGTTGTCAGAGAGATGCGCGGCTCTGCTCGCCCACATTTGCCCCACTGCAGTTGCCGTACAAGGTTAGAACGCCCTGGGAAGAGCTGAGGGTCAGAGAGATGGAGGGGGGTGCTATACAGGGAGGGGATCGAGGCCAATACTATCACATACAGCTCGCTGATCACAGCGTGCATGAAGCAGAAGGCATGGGTGCAGGCAGGTCAGATTTTTGAGGAGATGAAGACTCAGGGCATCAAGCCAAACACCATCACATACAGCGCCCTCATCAGGTCCCCCCTCGCTGACCCTCTGAGAAGAGACGCATTGCACGCCAACCTCCTTCCTTTGCCATGACACCACTAGGTGCTTAAATTCCCATGAACCTGACCACCATGACCTTTCAAGGGGGGTCCCCTGGAGAAGCCCGAGGGGTGCGAATGCGGTGAGGGAGTCGGAACAGTGCGTACTCGAGTAGCGGTGAGCTGGAGATGGCGCTGGAGGTGATGGAGGAAATGAGGGCCAAGCGCATCAAGGCCAACACCATCACGTACAGCGCCCTCATCAGCGCCTGTGAGAAGTGCGGCCAGCTGCAGACCGCTCTCGACGTCTTCGGTATGGCAAACCCTGTGCACTGCTCACATCCGTGCGATCGATGCGCCGGATTCAGAAACCGCGTCCCATCTCGATACACGTTGTCACTCGAGTAAGTTTGCGCATTCGCAACAAGCGAGCCCTGGCCGGCCACGTGAATCGCGCGAGGACCTCTGCAGCACTTTCTTTCTCGCCGTCTCACTCCGCCGGGGTCCACCGACGCCGTGCACTGAGCAGGGAGGCTCACATCTGACCGCTGCTGGCCACACCTCAGGACTTGATCTTTTTAGGGGTTTCCATGCAAGGCAAAAACCCTAAAACCTGACACTCATTCTGGTCCAAGCCTGGCACTCCTCAGCAGTTTCTATGGCAAATCGGATGTCGATTGCTGGGTTTGACAACAGACAACACCGACCTTACGATTGAAGGTCTTCCAATATGCAAAATGACAACAGACAACACCGACCCTACGATTGAAGGTCTTCCAATATGCAAAATGACAACAGACACACTGACCCTACGATTGAAGGTCTTCCAATATGCAAAATGACAACAGCCTCTGTTGCGCATTGCGTTAAAAGCAAGATTTCGGACTGTATGACCATCCGTGCGCATCTAAGCAACATTTTATGGGAAATCATCGATCGAAATTGTGGCCATTCTCATTGTTATGGGATTCTGCTCTCATGATGCTTTGGCCCAAATCACGTAGGAGCTTGCAGGGCTTCGAGTGTGAACAAGAGCCTCGCGTTTTGAGCCCACTGCGATCCCGCCGTATGTCCTGGTTGCTCTGGCACTCGAGCAACGGCTGCGATTGCATCCTCAAGCGCGTTGGTCTGGAGGACTTAACATCGGCTCGCATGCCACACGCATGTCACACGCAGCCGCCGCCACTTTATGCATGCTCACGTCCCCAAACCTTTCGCCCCAGCCCTGCAATGGGACACAGAAGGGCCGCAGTTGGTCACCATCCGCACTTCCAAAAGAGTGGCTGGAAGCGTGGACGGGAGGCGTGAGGGAGCAACGGTTGGATCGGGGCAGCTGACATGGACGCGCAGGGAGTACCGGCCAACACCGTGACATACAGCACCCTCATCAGCGCCTGCGCAAAAGTGGGCGATTTGCAGAGGGCCCTGGAGGTGTTTGACGCCATGCAAAAAGGGGGAGTGGCTCCGAACACAATCACATACAGCTCACTGATCAGCGCGTGCGAGCAGGGTGGGCAGCTGGACGAGGCCCTCGAGGTGAGCTCTCCTGTCCAAGGCAGGCAGCCAGGCCGCTGTGACCTTGTCACCGGAGAATATTCGCCGGGCGGGAGGAAACGTCCTGCTTGCTCTGCGCTGAGATGTGCTCAGGGTGGAGGACAGGCTCTCCCTGCCCCTCAGCCAAATATTCCCCGGAGCAGATGCCCAGCAGCAGTGAATTGCATTTATGGCGGTTTCTTCCCACCGTGTAGAGAAGTCCGTGTTCTGGGGTCCAAGGTTCTAACATCCAGCGGTGCTCCGCGCACTCTGCGATACGACCTGATACATCCAGCGGTGCTCCGCGCACTCTGCGATACGACCTGATACATCCAGCGGTGCTCCGCGCACTCTGCGATACGACCTGATACATCCAGCGGTGCTCCGCGCACTCTACGATACGACCTGATACATCCAGCGGTGCTCCGCGCACTCTGCGGAACGCGTCATACATCGAGCAAGCTTCCGGTTTATTCCATCGCCGCGCGCTCTCGGCGCCCCAGCGGAAGGTCCTTTCGTGAGGGCGACCAGCACCACCCTCTCCCTGCGCTTCTCTCTCTCTCTGCTCACCCTTTTTCTTGCTGCGGGGCAGATTTTGTCAGAGATGCAGAGTGCAGGGGTCGACGCCAACACCATAACGTACAGCGCCTTGATCAATGTGGCAGATAAGGTCCGCTCCGCCCGGCAAGACACAGAGCTTTCGTGCCCAGAAGCAATCATAAGAAGCGGAGCATTGCGGCGCCAAGCTGGCTGGCGCGCCTGGGAGTGCATGGTGGCTCGAGCGCACTCTGCGTGTTCTGCGTGTGCGTCTGGCAAGCCGGGGAATGCGGGGCGGAGCAGCATTCAAGAAGGCGAGAAGAAGGCGAGGTGAAAGACGCTCGGGGTGGTGTGCATGCGCAGGCTGGGGAGTGGAGGCAAGCGCTGAGCTTCTTCCAAATAATGCAAGCAGAGAACTTGGAGCCGAGTTCCATCACATACAACCAGCTCGCCAACGCGCTATGGAGCGCAGGCGAGCGCAGGTGCGCCGCAATTAGGCTCAGGGCGCCCAGTTGTGCGCCGCTGCCTGCAGGCGTCAAGCGCAAAACATGGCTCACATGTATGCTGGTGGTGCTCACGGGGTGGGGGGGGTGGTGGCCCATCCCGTCAGACGAGCCATCCTGTTAATCGACTCGGCGGTGCAGCGAGGAATGTTCGCGCAGCTGCATGGCAGTGGCAACCCCAGCGAGACGGAGATGGACCTGCACCACATGTCCGCCGGCGCAGCGCAAGCTGTGATCCTGCGCTGGCTCTGCTGGATCGATGTGGAGCTCGGGAAGGACTCACCGCAAGTGATGGCCCGCCTGGGCCTCATCACCGTGCGTCCCCTCCGATATCTGAGCCCATCCCGCAGCAATAACATCCAGGCGCGCCGATTAAGTACGGAAATGTCGACCACGTGTAGCTGCCCGGCTATATGTCGGACCGGCCCTCGTCATGGCGACGTGCTTCAAGCCTCTTTGTGGCTTCATCCTGCAATTCGCCTACCCATGCAGTGCAGGTTGTAGTTGACGCTGGACTCGGGCCGTTGCAGGGCTGGGGCAAGCACTCAAAGACGCAGGGTGAGTGCTCGGTCAAGGACCAGGTGTGCTAACTCTCCAGCGAGATGCTGCCATTCCCGTTCCTGCTGGTGTTCTTATTGAACCCCTTCCCAGCATCGCCATGCTCCGCTCGAGCGCTCGCAAGCACTACCCACGCCTAGCTGCACGCCATGCCTGCCCACGTGCCCGGTTACCGCCGTTATGATCCACCCGTTAAACCGCGCGAGTACCGCTACCATGAATGTACCACCTTACCGTGCTGCATCATCCCCCGCCGCCGGTGCCGGCCAGGTGAAAGTCTTCACCATGTGTCCACAGCCATGAGTTTGATACATCCCATGCGAAAGCCCGAAGAAGTCATCCAGCCCCCTATCACAAATCCCTCCCTTGTTAGACCCTCAAGCATTCCCCCAACCCCCTCATAAGGATGCCTCCCATGTTGAGGCTTTAGTTGTACGTCCGCCTCAGTGTTGTCAACGTCCATAACTGTGCTCCGGGATGGTTCTGGCTTGGTCATGCAGGTTTGTGAGCTGCTGGAGGAGCTGGGCATTCCCTTCACACAGTCACCCACCAACCCGGGGAAGCTGTTTGCGAGCCGCAAGGATCTCTCTGTGTGGTTGGACAGCCTGGGGAAGGACAGAGGCCGGCGGCTGCTGGATGTGGCGTGCTCCGGATTTCACCGAAGGAGTGCCCTTACCCGCCACGCTGGCTCGAAATCCTCGGAGGGATTATGCAAGAATGACGGAGGTGGTGCAGCTGCACCCAGAGTAGTGATGCGCTCAGAGTAGGCACCCTGCCAGGCACATCTCCAGGTGGACAAAAGTAGCGTTAATGCGCTGTTGTCGGCCCAGCTGAGTGTGGCCAAGCTGATAAGCCTCGGTCTGGTGAGGGGGCTTAAGGGCTTCTTTATGCTGATTTGACATCTGGTCCCCTTGCTGGAGCAGTTCACCTGATGGCAAATGATGAACTGTGGATGCGATTGTCCGGGGAGCATGCAGCCCTCCTGTTGGAGTTTACTCTTGTCTAGAGGATTTCAGGACAACCTGAGCTTTCCGTGACACACTGATCTGCCGAAATACTCCAATTGTAGGGAGGCCGTGGCATCCTGGGACAGCATGGGGTGCTCGTGGTCGGAGGCAAATAGAGAGAATGTGACCGCTGATTTACACGTATTCGGGATGACAGTTTTATGGAATCTGGGATTATTGCGGTCAAGTTAGGAGTGATACTTGCGCCAGATTTGCTGCATGATGATTCCGTGTTTGTTCGTTATGCAAGTATTACGGTTGGTATGGTTGATGTAGTTCTCGGGTATGATGTTGATAAAAGGGGACTAGAAAATTTTTAGTAAGCTCTATTGCACTGTGTAAAATTATTATGATACATATGATCGCCTGTTATTGATCATGGTATTATTACTCTGACACGCTAGTGGCAATTCCGATTGGCAACCGGTTTAATGAAACTTATCCCACACTACCTGACGATTTTATTTGTTTGCAAAGCTATTGTTGGAGGGAAATTGGACCCTCGAGCATCGGTTACCGTCACCTTCTGAACTTCTGACATCGGCACCTGCCCTGGACTTTTTCGACATTGCATATTGGTTTAATGATGGAAATCGATGGATTGTTGAATTTAGAAATGTGAAAGCGAACGATATTGCGGTGCCTTCCAGCAAGTTTTTAGAGATATGCGTTCAGCGGTGGGCGTGCGGCTTGTTTTAGTGTTTAAGTTTGATTTTGGGTTATAGAAACTGCTGGGTGGGATGTCGCGGTTAGGTACATCGTCTTGATGCGCATGCGAAGCATTGTGCAACAATTCGCACTTGTGAAACGTACGCAATGTCTTATGTCGAATTTGTACTATACCAATTTTCCCTGTTTGAAATGGTTGTCGAAATGGAGCCAGCTACAGTGGATGGGGTCGGCAGTCACAATGGCGTTTCTCAATGGCTATACGGGTTAATCGGAATCAATATGCGAGTCGCGCCAGCATGCTGTTGGGCATGCGCCTTGTGTGTCTCTGCGCTTGACTAGGGGGCGGATTGTGAGGGTTCCTGATGTTGCCCGATCATGTTTGTAGTTTATACGATGACTTAATTTTGCTGAAATGTGATTGGTTAGGCGACAGGGGAAAATGTTCTTTGTTGGCAATTTCACTGGCAGTTAGCAGTATTCGGAACGGCAGCGCCATTAATTTTACTGCGGAAACCGTGCGGCGTATGTTGTGTTTTCCTTATATATCCCTTCGTTTCTGCGTTGACGGCGACCTCATCTGAATGTTTTCCTTTGTTTACGCTATTTCTTCGCTTTTGTGTTGCGATCGGTTATGAAATAGTAGTAGTCTGACCGGGGCATGACCCTGCCGGTATCGTTCCGCGGTCGTTGTCGGTCATCGATGCTGAACCTCATGAAACCCGCAAGGGATTTAACAACATGGATCGCACAGGCATTTCGGGTTTCCATATATATATATACTGTTGTTTGCCATGGACGTTTCAGTTTGTATAAAACTCTTCCTTCCCTGACACAGCTTCGGAACATATTTTCTAAATAAGCTACTTTGTGATGTTGAGGAGATCGTTTCCATAAGGTACGCGACCAATCTGTATATATGTTAATAATGTACATAATTTGGTATGAATTCCGTTATGTCTGGCCCAAGCTATGAGGCGTGACATGGAGGTGCTCCGTTCATCAGAACTCGCAGCAGCGCGGAATGCTTGCGATGACGAATATATGAACCCTTGATGCTGCATATACTGACACCGCCTGCATATCGCGTTGAAATTCTTATCTAATGTTTAATTCCTTATACGCGCGCAATCGCCCTCAAAACTCGCCATCTGTCGCACGCGTGTTGTGTACTTAGGTCCGTGTTTTGGTGTGTATATCGCAAGACCGTCATATAAATAACCCACCTCATGCGCCGTGCTTGCTGTATCACTCCGTCCGCTGACATATATGCATTGGAACATAATTGAAAATCATTAGGTTGGCGCGTCTGATGTCGTCACTCGATCGATATCGCTGGGCGAGCGAGTGCACGCGTGCGTGTGGAGCGTGCAGTCTACTGTATTGTTGATATTACTAAGTTATGGTTTGGGCCTTCCGAGGATTTTTAGAAATTTTATTCAAAATTTGGGCGGATATTTCAACCAAAAAAATATCAAAATTTCAAAAAAGAAATATAGGGTCTAAATTCAAAATATGTCAAAATTATTAAAAAAAAAAACAAAAAAAAACTTAACTAACTAACTAAATAACTAACTAACTAACTAACTGACTAACTAACTAACTAACTAACTAACTAACATGCCATGGGCGGGTCGAGGGGTCGCGGCCTCGCCTGTGGCGTCAGAGTGACATTGCAAATTGAAATTCAAACCCGCGCCGGCAGACTTGACTTAAGCACCCGACCGATAAAATCATGAACATAAAGTGCACTCGGACTCGGGTTATTTCCTCTTTCTCGCCGAATTCGTGTGCCTGTGAGAGAGTCTTTTCTCTACTAAAAGATATGTTTGAATCGGATCAAGACAATTGGCTTGCCGACTACCTCCAGGCTTCTTTAATGTTGCGATACAACAAGCGGTTGTAAGTTTAATATTTTGTATATATGCTTTTGTTCGCATCTGGACGTGTTCTTGGGCTACCCCTTGGACCTCGCTTGCGTTGTAAGCTTGTTACTTGCAAGTTATCCTCTCGCTTATCCTGTTATCCAAGTTGTCGCTGATAACAAATATATTATATACGTACGTACTGGTGACATCAAATACGAATCATACATGATTTTGATATAAGGTAGAGGCTAGAGGGGCTTATACCAATTATGTCGCTTTGTGGGTATCACTTCGCGACATATTAAGATATTATCTCTCAATTATACTAAAGCGTGGTCCATAGACCGGATTCCGGTAAGGTGAGTGTGATGCTAAGTTGCTAACAATAATTTGCAACCATGCCGAATCCGATGGTGACCTCCCTTTTCACCAGCTAGAGTCATATAGAGCGCCACGCCGTGCTCAAGCGGGTAAGGTGAAAATTGTTTGAGGCGAGAATTTTTTTGAAAAATATAGGGCCTTTTTCAAGGGTTGGCAAAACAATTTGGGGAGGACTAGGAAATTTTTCAAAAGAAAATTTGGGTGATTAAAAAAAAAATCCTCGGATAGGGCAAGTTATGGTATGCGTGCATAATCCTGCACTGCGTGCTAGAAAGTATATTGCGTGTATGTCGTTTATTTTTTTAGCAGCGCGTGCTGCGGCTGCTGGACTCGATCTTTGAGACGAAACGTCTATCTGTCATTATGCGCATACCTGTTAAATGCGCCTTGGTGCATCGCCTTCCAGACTGCCATCACTGGCGCACTCATATCCACTCGCCTTGCCGTTGCGCGCGCGTGCGCATCATGGCGATGCAGCCGACGACGGCATGTTGCATATATGTTGGCATTCCGATTGTATTATGCACGTTGCAACTTGCATTTACTGTTTCTTAGTGACGATTGACGCCAATTTATATAATGTATGTGCTGTGGATGTGTTAGGGTCATGACCGATGACATATGTGTCATACATGTCATACGTGTCATACCTGTCAGACATGTCATATTATGACAGTCGGTCGCGTCATATATTATTATGACAGTCGACAGTATGGTCGACCATGACTGTACATGTCGAGTCGCGTCATATATTGATATGACAGTCGTCAGTACGGTCGACGATGACTGTACATGTCGCCAGATGATAATGTCATATCTTCAGGCATCCCTGTCATCGAGAGTTCGTATGTCGAACTCGAAGATGGCAAAGCAAAGATACATCTTGAATACAAACAAGAACCATCTTGGCTTTTAGCATGCGCGGAACTCGCATGCGCAGCATGAACGAACTAGTCGTTTCCACAATGCTGGTCGTTCAACCTACGTCTCGGGTTCACAACCCAATGGCGGTACCATCTAAGATGATGGGAGACGTATGGTACAAAAGTGAGGAAGCGTTGTGCTTCAGGAGATCTTCTTACAGAGACTGCACTCACAAACCCGCTCATCCGTACACTTGCATTGCTGTCCAACTTTGCAGTGTTTATTTGTATACTGATAATATATTCACGGCGCCTGTTTATCTCGCCGTATCAGATGGTATTCTAAAAAGGCTCGTCAAGGCACGATACTCGAGAACTCAAGTGGGTGCAGCGATAGACGTAATATTTTTAATATTGTTCGCAGGTTTGCAGGTGGGCGCATAAACGACAGCGCTCGCATAATATTGAATATCTGCAGCTCGAATAATATACGCTCGCATATTGACAGCGCAGAGATTACGCGAGGAGATTTTCCGCAGCGCACTCGCAGAAACAGCTAATCGCACATATAATACGCGATAAGGTGTGCACATGGCATACATCGGCGCAGCAATGAAACATACTAGCATAAATGGTTCGCAAATGTATGCATGTCCGCAGATGCGACAAATCAGCGGCGAAATTGTTTCCGCGCGGAAAATCATCAGCGCAATATCACGATTTTCATGATTGCACTAAATTGCTTTTTGTACGCCTACATACATGCATGCGCGATGGTCGCATATTTTTGCAGAAGTGGATCGCAGCATGCGCGCGCTTGTATGAATCACGTTCAAAAATTGTCCAGAATGATATATGACAAAGTGGTCATCGACAGAATTTTGATTCGTATACATGTCAGCGCTCGTATCATGCGCTGATGAATGGCGACGACAATACATGCTTTTCATCAGCAGCGCGCTCGCATTCGTATACGACGTACATCAGCGATTTTGCAAATAATTCCTTCGCACTGTTTACAATAACCAGCGCGTACAATGATTTATGGCCTGTCAGCACGATATACGTTCTTCATGATTTCGTCACATGCGAAGAACGCTCGATTTTAGCGCGTACAGTTTTTGATGTGTTTACATGCAGTGAGAAGCACATATGTATACGCGCGTCGAAATCATATGCAGAATGATTGTATACATTCAGGAATGCTGTGGACACATGATCGTTATGCTGTGGATACATACTGCTTTGGATACATTACCACTATGTTGCTGTGAATGTATTATTATCATACTGCAGCAAATTCCAAAGTGTTCTGATGACTGCACAAATACTTTAATCATCAGCATTATGCTTATTAGCAGCACAATGATCTGTTCACAACATGTGTGTGCGGATCAGCACACACACACATGCACTTATTTCACTCACAGCAATCATCAACATGCAGTGCATACACTTTTATACCATGCACATATCTTATGCTGAATGATTGCATTGATTGTGAATTGTACATGCTTTATTATACTGTACAGCTTGATCACGATACCAGCTGTAGTACATAGAGCATAAGCATATTGCAGTGAATGCTAGTCTATATTCGAATCCATGTTGCAAAGGGTGCCTGAAAGTAATCTCAACACCATAATTAGCTTGTCATGTCCTGGTGGAGCCGAGATGCTCTCCAGATCACATGTACATTCTATGGTGGATTACTGGATGGAATGCTCACCTGAGCTTCATGTAAAATCTATCCAGCAACTCATTTTGTAATGAGATTAGCATGAAATTACAATAATCCCTAAACTTGATATATCATGTTAGATGTAATCAGTACATGGTATGCTGACTGTCTTGCATGATAAATTGTCTAGGATATTGTGATATCCAGAACATATCCTGCAGAGTGTGTACAAGTAAACACACACACACACACACTACATAAGTACTAATCAGCAGTACTACACACTGCACATACACTAGCATTCATTATACATGTTGAGATTCACTGACTCAGAGTGAATAGATCAACTATATTGTACATGGTAATATGGATACCACTTTCCAAACACATGTGCGTGGAAAGTGTCAATGATGGCGATACATAAGGGAACAGGATAAGACAACATGCTGTAGGGCTGGATGGAGTTATCTCCAGACCCGGAGGCAAAATACTGCACCCATAAAACAGCTGGTAACTGTTGGGTGCAGTCCATTCGTCTCATCTCACATATCATCGCTGGAGCAACTACAACAACTACTCTGCATATTGACAGTTGAATCAGACTTGATCAGATCAATATTGCATGCAACTCTCAGATCAGTATTACATGATATCTGACATAGTTGTTAAGGACAACACACACATATAAATGTGCTGTGTGAAGTTGCTGTGATTGTATCCGGCAAAGTCCAGATTTGTTCTAAATAAGATATATCACTTTGATAAATCTTAAGAGCACAGACCTATGCTCAGAACAAATCATAGGTTGATAAATATCACTAAAGTGGGTGTTTCCACTTAAGTTGATAAATCTATACATACTGTAAACAGAAGTACATTTGCTGTACATGGGTTTGAATCAGTAAAACCCAGAATTCTGTCAACCATAAATGTTGATATACAGCACAACTCACTTATTTGCTATGAAATTTCTCATATGCAAAAGTGAAGTTCCTTGCAGTGATTCTGTACTTACATTCCACATATACACTGAGATATGTCACCGAAGCAATATTTAAGATAGCTGAAAAAGCTGTAAAATGGGTAAAAATGCTCCATGCATGATTTCAAAATGAAAAATGTGTGCCCATTTTATTTGAAATTATGGTTTTATACCTATTGAGGTATCAGGAAATCATGATGACACATGCCATATCTCGTGTAACGCCCTAGATATTAGGTATGGAATATGTAGGGGTATACATATTGCTGTAACAATAAATCGCTCAAAATGCTGTAAGTAAAACACATTTTGAAAATTTCGGATTGATTTTTTTTGCTGAAATGAATATTTACATATCAAATAACAATCCCTGATTTATGCAGCATGTGTAACTCCCTGTAACAACCCTAAAATTAAATGTGTGTAACAGGGGTGTAACGTACCTCCTGAAAACCACCTTACATTCATGTAGGTATTAAATGCAGTTTTGCTCAAAAATCTTTGCAAAAACATTATACTGCTTATTTTTTACCTGTATTAGGGTTACTGATATCATGTAACACCCTAATCACCATATTGGGTAACAGGGCCACTGTAACCACACATGCCCTAAAATGCCACTATTATTTCGAAAAACTTCGTTTTTTGGCATTATTATATCATACTAAATCAGCACAGACATGATAATACTTCGGGCAACGACCCAAGAAGTTAGGGCAACAACCCAAAAACTGCAGGGCTACAACCCAAGAACTGTAGGGCTGCAACCCTAAAACTGTGTCAGCTGCTTCCTATAGGAATGCATGCTGTATGAGGAAAAGGCAATTGACAACTGCCTGTGCATTTCACACTTCCTTGAGGGGGGAAGAAGGTGGATATATGTACATGTATAACCTCATCATAACAAACAGATATGCCATATATAACATAGGTATATATATATCAACACACACTCAGTTAGCTGAAGGTATTTTGGTGTTGTGTTTTGTTTTTCTTAGATGGCAGAAGCAGAAGATTCAGACATTCCAGCCATTAATGCAGATCCGTCTACATGGTTCTTTGACATCTTAGGCTCATATGATGCATACAGTCGGTTCAAGATCCCAAAATGGCTCGTTGGTTATGATAATACCCAGACCAGATTCGACCAGATAGGGTACTTCGACGGTATCAGCCGCATGAAGCCTGATATGAGCAGATATCGGGATTCTGAAAACGAGCCTAAGCAACCAGATGATGAATATACTGCAGACAATCCTCCAATGGTCTTCACATATCCAGATGCAGACCCAATTCCAGCACCAGCACCACCCAGTTTGGTTCCCAAGGTGAAAATGACACCACCAAAGGAATTCAAATCAGGAATGGACGCAGAGGTTTGGTTGGAAACCGTGGATAGATACTTCCAATTCACGTATCCAGGAGTTCCCGACAAGGACCTGATCACAGTTTTCCTGACCCTCATACAGAATAATGACCGACACTATTTCCAGGTCGTGGCAAATCAACCAGATGTCACATATGAAGGGATGAAGGGATCAGAGGGATTTTCCTCAGACAGTTTGGTAACCCCCATAAAAGATCAGTGGCTAAAAAACACCTAATGTCACTGACTCAAGGAAGCCAGACTTTCTCAGATTATCTACGCACATTCACGTCACTGGCTGCATTGGCAGAAGTTGAACTGGAAGATGTGTTGATAAAGGACAGATTTGTCAACAACATAGATCCAAACTCCGCAGACAGTTCCATTTACGATTCCTGACAGAGACAGAAAGGAATAATCTGTCGTGGTCACTAACCACACAGATACTGCTCGACTTGAACTATGTCGTTCATTCGAAGCAGTCAGAGACCCTTCACTATCGGGGGCAGAAGGAACAGTCAACTGGAGGTCCAGTCAGAAAGGAACAGAACAGAGGACGTGGCCAAAAGCCATATGACAGATACAACATAAATAGGAGTTGGAATCAGAATGGCAGCCAGAATTTTCATCAGAATCGGACCAAGGGAAAAGGTGGAAAAGGCAAGGGGAAAGGAAAAGGAAAAGGAAAAGGAAAAGGAGCAGCACCAAATCCTCCTCAGACTTGCCAGCGTTGTAATCGTATTGGTCACACCGCGAAGGATTGTTTTGCCACCAGGACCGATGATGGAAAGGAGATCAAGGGAAAGCCACCAGCTCAGAATCCTTTTCCGAATAGGAGACAGCAACAGCAGAATCAAGGTGCTAAGGATGGATCTGGCAAACTCATCAACACGATCAACACCTTGGTTAAGGAACTGAAGAGCCAACACAGCATCAATGCAGCAGTTGCAACTCCAGTTCCAGCTTCAGCTCCAGCTCCTCAGGGAAACTCTCGGGGTACTTCACAGGTACCAGTGATGAGAGCACCCCAGAGGGGATAGATCAGCCTGCAAATGCCACTGAAGCAAGTGGCCAGGTTGAGAGTATATCAGAAGAGGTTCTATCCAGTCTGACATTGCAGTTCCAGCAAACAGATAATCCCTCAGAGCACATCGCACAGATGCAGTCTCAGACAGCACAGCTGAAATCACAAAAGAAGCTGCTGTTGTACAAAGGGAAAGTATTCGGACAGAATACTCACATTTTGGTAGATCCAGGAGCCACATCATCTTTCATCGACAGACAATTTGCTTCTCAGCTTGGTATATCACCATCAGACTCATCATCATTCTCAGTGGGGTTGGCCGGAGGAAGCCAATTACCCTGTACATCCTATCTTCCCAATGCTACATTCACACTGGGCAAGTATAAGGATTCAGTAGACCTCTATATTATTGATATGAGGCCCTTCACAGTCATCCTGGGACAGGATTGGTTGGAGAGAAGGAACCCACACATAGACTTTCAGTCGAAAAACATGACGATCACCAAGACACACTCATCAGGTTCCAGTGTTCGTACAGTTCTATCCAGAGTTGAGCAGATTCCAGACTCAGACTCAGATGGCCTTCCCGAAATGGAATTGGTCAGTGCCACCACTATGAGAAAGCATCTCCGTCGCATTCGATCCAGTGGTTCGGCTGAAGAAGCCGTAGCATATCTTTTTTTCCTCTCCGTGGTCGATGGTGAATTGGTCTTTGCAGCAGCAGACTCAGACACCACTATGGAAGACCCCGAGGTCACAGCAGCACGTGATCAAATGAGAGAAGACTTTTCAGACGTATTCCAGGAGGATCTTCCAGCTGGTCATAGGCCAGAACGGTTTGAAGGTGGATATCATAGAATCAACATCGAACCTGGACATAAGCCACCATCACAGCCAGTGCGAACCATTCCAGCACCCATGATGGAGGAGCTCAAACGGCAAATCATTAAATATGTCGAGTTGGGTATCCTTCGTCCATCATCATCACCATATGGGTGCCCAATCATTTTCGCTCCTAAGCCAGGGGGGAAGTGGAGGATGTGTTGTGATTATCGTGCCCTGAATAACATAACCATAAAGGACACGTATCCACTACCACCACACGACACCCTACTAGAGCAGCTGAAGGGAGCACGCTGGTTCAGCAGATTTGATTTCAACCAGTTCTTCCACCAGATCCCCATTCATCCAGACGACATTCATAAAACTGCTATTCGCACTAGATACGGTTCTTATGAATGGACAGTCATGCCCTTCGGATTGACCAATGCTCCTGCAACGGCACTTCGTATAGGTAACCGGGCATTCTTTGACTTCATTGACCAGTTTCTTGTCATATTCATGGACGACACTATCGTATACAGTCCAGACTTTGACGGCCATGTGAAGCATGTTCGACAGTTCCTCCAGCGTTGCAGAGATCATCAGTTCTTCATCAGGCCTTCCAAGGTGGAGTTGTTCGTCAGATCTATAGACTTTATCGGACATCACATCTCTGAAGCAGGCCTATCCATCATCGAAGACATAATCCGAGCAGTCATGGCAATTCAGCCTCCAGTGTCTTATGGTCCCACCGTTGGAAAGCAGCCTCTACGCCGTATGGCTAAAGATGGCAAGTCATCCCTTCGGTCATTCTTGGGCATGGTCGGTCAATTTAGGAGATTCATACCAAAGTTCTCCAAAGTTGTCGAGCCGCTCAATCGTCTCCTTAAAGTCTGGGAATCTGAGCAGCAGCAGGCATTTGATAACCTCAAAAGTGCCATCTGTAACGCTCCAGTATTGCAGCTCCCAGATCAGAAACTGCCATCTATTATGGAGGTCGATGGATCAGGCACACACGCGTTGGTCAAGTAATACTCCAGGATCAAGGAAAAGGTATGAAGCCATGTAGTTATCACAGCGTCACTCTATCCGATACACAGAGACGTTGGCCTATTCCTGAGATCGAACTATTTGCCATTGTGGAAGGCTTCAGATTCTTTCGCCACATCTTGTTGGGAGCTCCTGAGACCATTGTACGCTCAGATCATCAGCCACTGGTTTATTTCCAGACCAAATCCACACTGAGCCCCAAGCAGGCACGGTGGTTGGATGAGCTCTCCGAATATAACTTCCGTATAGAGCATATTGTTGGCGAGAAGAATAAGGTTGCAGACGCACTCACGCGTATCTCTACACTCTTTGAACTCACTGATTGTCTGAAACATATAGACATCACCGAGGTTCCACTCATTGACATACCACCCACAGATTCTTCATTCATTGCTCTCTTATCTTCTTCATCAGCTCATCAGCTGCACGACATCATTATATCCGAGTATGATCGTGACACATTTGCACAGACTATTTTGGCTAAGCTGACATCATCGACTTCATCACAGTCAGTCAGCAGCTACAGCTTCGAGCTCATTCAGGGGTTGATCTATCGTAAGACCATATGTGGCAGACAGCTGTACATTCCACCAACAGCTAAAGTCCCCACAGATGACGGTGAGATCACACAGCTTCGCCACATTCTCCTTCATGAGTGCCACTCAGCCACTATTTCTGGTCATGTAGGCAAAAATCGCATGCTTCATCTTCTGCGTAGCCGGTATTATTGGCCAGGAATGACGACGGCAGCCATCAAGTACATTCGGGAGTGCCCCGTTTGTCAGCGCCAGAAAACGAGGCGACACAAGCCTTACGGCCAGGCACATATACGATATTCCGTGCCTAAGACAAAATGGCTAGATGTATCTCTTGATTGGATCACTGACCTGCCTATCACCACTAATGGGCACGACAATATATTTGTGGTAATGTGCCAATTCTCTCATCGCTGTCATCTCATTCCCTTCAGCATGACCTGGACAGCTCAGCATACTGCTTCTATCTATATGCAGCATATCTTCAAGCTCCATGGTCTTCCGAGGAACATAATCTCAGATCGAGACCCCAGATTCACCTCTACATTCTGGCAGACACTGTGGAAGTCTACTGGTACGAGATTGTCCATGACATCGTCACACCATCCATCCACAGTCGAATGCTGCCAATGAGAGGAGCCATGCCTTCATTGAGGACATCCTCAGGTAATTTTCAAATTGTTGATTCATGATTTAATTTCACCATCCTCTGGTTTATAAACTGATTAAGTAGTATTTTTTCATCTTCAGGTGTTGTTGCAATGATACTTCAGCCAATTCGTGGGAGGACAAGTTGCCTCTGGTGGAGTTTGCAATTAACAATACCGTTTCTGCATCAACTGGTTATTCACCATTTTATCTCGACTCGATGGCGCAACCACTTTCGCCTCATGACCTGGTTATCACTATTCCGCCAGAAGCTCCTGTTCCAATACAAAGAGCTATTCGAGATCATTTTGACCAGTACTCGGCTGTTCATGCCAACACGGTAGACAACATTTCCCGAGCAGCAGAAATTAGCCAAGCCAGATTCAATAAGACTCACATGCCTAAGCAGTTTGCAGTTGGGCAGAAAGTTCTTTTACGGACCGAGTTTATTCAATGGACTGGTTTGACAGAGGCAGGCAGACACTTTAAGCAGCCATATATTGGGCCGTTCACCATTTCCAAAGTGCTTAGCCATGGACGTGCATACGAGTTAGATTTCGGAAATCTTGATATCCGTATTCATCCGGTACAGCCTGTATCCAGATTAGAGCTGCACAATGACTCGATCCAAGCACCTTTACCTCTGCCACAGATGATCACCGAAGAAGGGCAACCACTGTTTGAGATATCACATATACTCTCGGATAAGTTCACTAGAGGTGTCAAATACTATTTAGTACGATATGCAGGCTACGGTCCTGAGCATGACACCTGGGTCAAAGCCACAGAGCTGACCAATGCAGCAGACATTATAGCTGCCTATGAAGGCTAAACATTATATTAAGCCTTATGCCCTTACTTCTTGTAATATATACTAATACATGTCGATCATCTATATAACCTTGCTCTTAATGTTTATCATTATGTTGCATTGAAGCGGGAATTGATCCTTCCTTGCTAAAGGTGTAGTGAGCCTTGTTCAAAATCATACCCTTGCACAGATACGCACACATGCGAGATATCATATCTGTGGATAATAAAAACTGCTATATGCTACCTTAGCCAAATCCGTGGTTTGTCATCGGATTCGTGGCCAGTCAACCGAAGTTACCGGGAACATGACTGAGGTAGACGGAGTTGTGATCCTAAGTTGTGCTTGACAAACATAACTAAATAAATTTCACATTAGTACGTGGCGAATCCATTCTCACTCATCGCGATAGATGTTCGTCAAAGCGTGCGTACTGGACAAAAACATTGAGGAGTTGAGCAGACCGGTTGAGGATTATAAGTCCAATTCCGTTAAGCAGGGCCACTCCGTTTGCATTAAAAACAAGCCCCAAAAATCGGGCTCCCCATCGCCACCTATGATCCTCCAAAGTAGCTTAAGGAGGGGAGGAAGGGTTGGGTGCACTATATCAGGCCGAGAATCGTGCGATTATAAATCGTTAAATCGTGGGATCATCGTTCGCTAAAGCGACGACGGCTAGCGCAAATAATCCGCAACGCACACTTCGGATGCTTTGAATAGTCACTGTCTGACGCACGATACGTATGGATCAATCAGTAATCCAGCGTCAATCTGCATCACGAAACGCAATTCATTGAACCTTGAAACGTCACTCTGAAATACGATACGATTTCCAGAAAGGTGGGCTACATCCTAAGAACTGTAAGGTGAGGGACTAAAGTGGACTCAGTTCCCCCCAATAACCTAAAAACACCACGAGGGACGCCTCAAATCGGTGTAAGAAGACTGGTACCAGCAAGAAGCAACAACAACAAAGACATCATAGACATATACAAAGGTATGCCCGTTGTGAGGTCACAACTCTTTTAAGAGGGGAGATCTGTTAGGGTCATGACCGATGACATATGTGTCATACATGTCATACGTGTCATACCTGTCAGACATGTCATATTATGACAGTCGGTCGCGTCATATATTATTATGACAGTCGACAGTATGGTCGACCATGACTGTACATGTCGAGTCGCGTCATATATTGATATGACAGTCGTCAGTACGGTCGACGATGACTGTACATGTCGCCAGATGATAATGTCATATCTTCAGGCATCCCTGTCATCGAGAGTTCGTATGTCGAACTCGAAGATGGCAAAGCAAAGATACATCTTGAATACAAACAAGAACCATCTTGGCTTTTAGCATGCGCGGAACTCGCATGCGCAGCATGAACGAACTAGTCGTTTCCACAATGCTGGTCGTTCAACCTACGTCTCGGGTTCACAACCCAATGGCGGTACCATCTAAGATGATGGGAGACGTATGGTACAAAAGTGAGGAAGCGTTGTGCTTCAACAGATCTTCTTACAGAGACTGCACTCTCAAACCCGCTCATCCGTACACTTGCATTGCTGTCCAACTTTGCAGTGTTATTTGTATACTGATAATATATTCACGGCGCCTGTTTATCTCGCCGTATCAGGATGCGCGCAATAAATTAAGGCATGGTACTAAAGCGCTGTGAGATCGGATAGCTTTTTAGGAAATGCAGAAAACGCATGGCGCAGGATCGTATGTATATGCAATTTATGCATATGATATACATGAAGCGTTTATTTGGTTTGTGCTTGTGGATCGCAAAGCGATGTGATGGGGCGTTGAATTTAAAAATAAACGGTTGGAAATAGGGGGGATAGGGGCTTTGGGCGGCCTCTTACTAGCGCTAGGCCCAGACGAAATACAACGTGGTGGTGAAGTAGAGCCCTCCTTGTGTGACAAGCGCCCCTTTATAATCGGTCGCGCCCATGGCCGTGACCTCGTCGAGCACATCAGGCTCGCCGCTCCCGCCGCTTCATACAGCACGGCGAATTCATACGGCGGCAGGTCAAGCGCCCGTGCGGCACACCGTCCAAACATATTACGGCACCGTATGCATCCCACGTGCCACCGCAAAAGTTGCGCTCTCCTTCGTCCACTGCATCATGGAACACCTAACAGAACGCTAGGCTCCGCAACACCTCCATCCATGCGTTAACGTGTTTACCCGCTCCCGTGCACACAATATGTAGCGAGAGCGCCGCGGTACCGCCTGCTTAGGGGAACATTGCTCATGAGGGAGGAATCCCCCCCATGCACGGATAAGGCAGTGCAATTTTCGCTCTTGAGACCCTCCCAACAACATATTTTTCGGTCCAGGGGGGCGTCACGCCCCTCCGCTAGCATTACGCGCTTCAACCTTGGAGGGTGATCCCGTGCAATGATCGCCCCTCGAGCAGTTTTCGCCCCCCCGCCCCTAGCCCCTCCCACCAAGCATGTCATCCCGGTAAGTGTGGTACACCGCACTTGTCGCGCCCTGCAAGCAAGCGTGGCATTTGACACCGTGATGGGACGACGCGCGCTGTGGGTTGTGTTAACTGAGATGACGGATTCTTGAGCTTAATTACGGCATCGCCATGCGACTACGTTCCAAAGATCCAAACTACTCCGGCAACTTCATGTCTTCGAAGCCGCATCTTCTTGAGCAATTCCTTGAGGTCGACGTTCCCGTTGTCGTCGTTGGTACGTACCACACCAACGACCCCCCCTGCGTTACCCAGGTCGCCTTACTGTATTGCCAATTCACGCACACTTGGGAGATACAAGTTGTCGCTCGTGCATCGTGAGGAACACATCGATGAAGCGGAGCTCGGAAATCAACGGGTACCGGTGCTTATTGATGCCCTAGCTTACAAAACTCGCACGGGGTCGAGGCCGCGGTCGAAGAGCCTCAACATATACAACATGCATGGAATACAAATATTTTGCCCCGCTGAGAAGTAGAACACTAGGATATATATATTCAATTCCGTTTGAAGCAGTGTTTCCCACAGATACCTCCTACCCAAGAGAACTCATCCGTGAGTCGTGTTTTCATGTCGACATTTATAGGGGAGCGGTAACAAGTGATCCACTCGTTCAATGTTCCGCATTGCAACTTCAACATTTGTAAATCCGGCCGTACTGTATTGGTTTTCCTCATTTTTGGTTTTTATTGTATTTTTTTCTTCCCTTTCTCCATTTCTCGGCGTATTCCTCGGCGCGTCGGCGTTATTCCTTGCCAAGGTGTCCAAGTATCCAATGGGGCTTCGACACCTTGGTGGGATGATCTGCTTACTAGGTAGATCGGCATGCCTAGGTGGCATTAGTAATGGGCCTATAAATTTATCATCCCAAGCGGAGGAGTGACACAGGAAGGGAGTAACATTATTCATGAACATTTGAAACATTCATGCTGATTTCATTTGGAGGAGAACACCGAAAAGGGAGGAAAATTTCATACATTTGTAGTTGTCGTCAGAATTTGCATACTTTGTGTCTCCTCTCAAAGGTTTGCTTGGGAATCATGCGGCTTCTACAGAGTTTAACGAGACAGTTTTGTCGCACTTTGGGGGATTCTCCACACAATCAACGCGTAACATCTAGGAGGTAAAACTTTCGCCTTCCGGAGCCTAAATCCACCCCAAACACACAAGCGCGCGCGTCCACACGTAAACGCAGACGGGCTGCAACGCCGCCCACGCTTTAGCGTTGCTTTCTGCAAATAACAGAGGCGTATGACGTTAGCGATCGACAGCGCAGCTATTAATCACAGACTCGGGAGTGTATACCAAGCAGCATCTTCTTGAGCACTTGTTAAATGACTGCGTAAAGTCTGCGAAATGTCGATGTAATCTGTAGGCGAGCCTCAAGCTCTTTGCAGAGTTTGAAATTTGCAGAGTTATGCACACTTCATGGCGAAGTTAAACTACGACTTGTTTCGCCAACGGCAACCCATCCCGAAATTCGCGCCAGATGACTTGTGCTGTAATTGGACGTTATCAATAGCCAATGGCTGCATCCTCACAAGGCACCGATCGAAGTGCACGACTAACCTACCCTCAGCCTGACCATCGCAGGCTTAGCTCAAATGTCGGAAGAGCTTTCACCCAAGGCAGACCTCCGATGCCGATTTTCTATGCCGACTGGGCGGAGGTCAGCTTTCGATTTTATTTAGTGCCACGTGTAAGTGCGCCTTATATTTGCACAGGAATATCGCAAACTGTGTGTGTTGTGCAAGAGTGCTGACCCTGTCCGAAATCCACTTCCTCGAGGACCGAACCTCGCATACAGATGCCGCTAAGTGAGATATTTTGATACATCAGGCTGCCGTAATCTGAAAACGTTTGCAGGTGATCCTACCAAACGGCCACAGATTTCCAATGGACAAATATCGTGCCACGAGGGAGTTGCTGCAGGTATTGCTCGCCTTTTTGTAGCTTTGTACTGAGTGTAAATCGCTGCTGCATATTAAGTGGGCTTTCTCGAAGGTTTGCGTTGCAAGCTCTAAGGGTCGCGTAACTTTAAGCACTCCTCGAAACATTTCGTTACACGCCGTCCTCCTCGAAGCATCGTACGGAACGCTGCCTGGCGTGTGAAAGAGACGAAATCGACAGCCTTGTGCTTCGCATTTATTCATGTTGGCGTATAATGGCGTAGAATGGTTGAACGTGGTTTTCCATCTGTTCTGCGCTGCAAGTTGCTCACAACCGAGTGCCCCCCGTTCCGCGCTTGGCTAGCTTTTAGCAATATTCCGCACACAACAACAACTTGCAGATCCCTACCAGCTTGCAAGTATCGTCATGATTTGCTCTTCCCGGTGCAAGCAAGCCGATCTTGCAACAGTTTCAGCTCTGATTTTAAAGCCTCAGTGTAGAGTGTAGTATGCTTCACAACTTCGGGGCTGGCGGTTAGGCCGGGCTCGCCTTTGCTTGGACGAGTGCCGACTATACCATGTCAATCTCGTAAGATTTTCCTCGTGAAGGCTTCGTTTTCGGGGGTCGCAAAAGGATGACCGCTCCCTCACGGGAATGGTGGAATTTATTCGATCTCCTCTCGCCTTCACTGAAGATATCACGCGAGTGCATGATGAGGATTACGTTTCGCGGTAAGCTCCCTGGACAACCCTTACAACTAACTAGGTAACAACCTTTTACAACTCTACTCTTATCTATTTGTCAACGAAGAGGTTGGCACGAAGATTGCCGCTGCAATTGCCAAAGTCGGACACAAGGGAGTCATCACCCTCGAGGAGTCAAAGGGTGTGGACAACGACTTGTACGTTGTCGAGGGCATGCAGTTCGATCGCGGTTACTTGTCGCCTTATTTTGTCACTGATGCAGAACGTATGGTTGCCGGATATGATAATTGCAAGCTTGGCGTTTCTTGATCCCCAGTCGCGTACACTAAGTGCCGCAAAAGTTTCTAAAAGCATGTGTGCCCATTCTTCTTTGGAGCGGACTTCAGAGAGCTGCACGTCGCCTTGTCAGGATTTCCCGAGCTTCCCTGAACAAGTTTCCCAAGATGTCCAGTGACTCTCTCACGTCCTGAAGGGATGCATCGGAGCTGGCTGGTTGGGCGACAGGTACCTGAAAGGGAGCTTACAGACAAGGAGAATCAGACCATCGGCTTTCCTTGGAGCCCTTCGAGTGTGGCGCTCTCAGCATCCACCGTGCACTTCTCGCACACGCGCCTTGTGGCATTGCACAGACGATTGGGAACGCATCGCAACGTCTGGCTATTCAAATACAAACAATTACCGCTATTGATATACAGGCAAATGGGCATCTTGGGGTGTTAGCGCAGCTCAGGCATGGGGGGCTTCTTGCCAAAGGCCAGGTGGGGGGTTCTTGTCGAGGGCCAAGTGGGGGGTTTTGCCAAGGGCCCTGAAAGGTGTTGCGGCATACCATGATGCGCGGTAGGAGGGCAGCTGAGTTGTAAACTTTCCTTCGAGAAGGCTGCCTCCCAGGACTGACGCGCATGACAGAGGTTGCCTCCCAGGACTGACACGCATGACAGAGGCTGCCTCCCAGGAGTGACACGCATGACAGAGGTTGCCTCCCAAGACTAACAACCTCTTTCATGCGTGTCAGTCCTGGGAAGCAGCCCTTTATCATGCGTGTCAGTCCTGGGAGGCAACCTCTGTCATGCGGTTCAGTCCCTTGACACGCATGATAGAAGCTGACTGATTTTGCCCTGTGCCCTTGTGGCATGCTCACCACCATTTATGAGGCAATTTGTTTCGCAATCAGGTGGCACGCTCGCCGCCACATACGCCGTTCTGCAAGACCCCGATATTTCAGTTGCTGCGCAGGTATGGCCCTGCTGGCTGTGGCGCCATGGCCGTGTCCCCTCCTGATGCACGCCGCCGCGTCCCCTCCTGATGCACGCCGCCACGTCCCCTCCTGATGCACGTCGCCGCGTCCCCTCCTGATGCATGTCGCCACGTCCCCTCCTAATGCACGCCGCCACTTCCCTCCTGATGCACGCCGCCGCGTCCCCTCTTGATGCACGCCGCCGCGTCCCCTCCTGTTGCAATTGATGCACGTGCCGGCGCCGGACACCGTGCGAGTGAAGCACTGCTCGGAGGCATTGCGCATGCTTCTGAGAATTGCAGACCGGAAATATTATGACGACCCCTACCTTTCACGTCGGCCATACGTGTCATCAGGCCAGACGCATGGCGTGCTACATGGCGTGCCACTTCATTTGGGTCTCCAATCTGGTTAACATCTGGCAGGCTATCGTGGAAGGTGGGCTGAGCGCATTATGGGCTGACACCTGGCACGCTATCGAAGAAGATGGGTTCAACTTATGATGGGCTGCCACCTGGCACGCCACCACGCACCTCATTAGGGCTTCCACCGGGCACGCCATCATGTCGGGTTTGTACACCTCATCGTAGGTTGCCACCTGGCACGTCACCACGCACCTTAGTAGGGCTACCACCGGGCACGCCATCATGGCGGGTGGGCGCACCTCCTCGTAGGCTGACACCTGGCACGCCACTACGCACCTCGTTAGGGTTGATACCTTGCATGTAATCATGGCAAGCGGGTTCATCGCATCATGGGCTGACGCGCCGAACGACATCAGAGCATGAGGATATATCACATCATGGCTTGTGATGACTTCAGGTGGGTACTTGTCATCATGTGCTGACATGTGTCATGCCATTAATCATCACGGGTGGATGCTGCTCATTCATACTGACACCTGGCGTGCCATTATCACATTATCACAGGTGCATGCAGCTCATTCAGGCTGACACCTAGCATGCCATTATCACAGGTGCATGCAACTCATTCAGACAGACACTTGGCGTGCCATTATCACAGGTGCATGCAGCTCATTCCGGCTGACACCTGGCATGCCATTATCACAGGTGCATGCAGCTCATTTAGTGGGTACCGCACAAACCACTGTGACATCGTTGACAGATCGAGGTCATCCCTGATTGTAAAACCAAGCGTTTTAGTACTTTTCCAGCCTCGCCACGCGGCCTTCGCTGGGGCACCCGTGCGCTACTTGCACACGCGTGGCCAAAGCTATTTTTTTATTATAGACGGTCATACTTCGTCAGACATCTATTTACAAGTAGCACAAACTTTCCCGCCTTGCACCTCCCGCCGGGGTGCAGCCAATCTCCCGGATCATGACGATCTGCTGTTTTAGCGGTGAAACTTACGGGATTAAGAACATCATTCGTGAATATGTTCACTTTTTCCAGTCTAATATGCATAGGCTTTATCTTTGGCGGCCACCTCGCGTGGAGTCACACGCGCTTGTTCATAGCGCTTGCGGGATGTTGCGATCCCGCAACCTCCCGCAAGATTCGAACAAGCGCATGGAACAAATTTCGCTCATAGCATGCTTTGCTGTGGAACTCTTTGCCTGCTCACACATATGCCCTCTTAGAAGCAAGCATATGCGTGGGCGCGCCCGCTTCCGATGTGACATGGTCGGAAGCTTCACTTGAGTCAAAATGTTCTCCGCTCCCTGCAAAATGTTCATCCTGACGTAGAGAGCAAATCTTTCGGGATGCTTCATACTATTGGATTGAATAGTATCATGTGACGGTATCAAGTGCAATTTAATGTGTCATATCATGAGAATCTGCGTTACTCAGTAATGCAGTTCTTTAAGCTAACGGGGCAAAAGTTGCTGTTTCAGAAAGTTGAACATTGAACAGAAAGAAAAGTAAGCGGGATCTACCGGTCTGAATTTCGATAATGAAATATGTTGATCGCAGTCCGTCCGTTTCATTCGCTTTCTTGGGTACCGATGTCTTCGAGTTTTAAAGTGGGGAATTATAATTAAATCTGTCAAGATTTGCACAGTACTTTGTGTGGTACCCACATTCAGGTGGACACCTGGCGTGCCATCATCACGGGTGCATGCAACTCATTCAGGCTGACACCCGGCGTGCCATCATCACAGGTGCATGCAACTCATTCAGGTTGACACCTGGCGTGCCAACGTGCCAGAAGGTCACACCTCATCATAGGGTAAGACCTGGTGTTTCACAACAGCACGCGGGTCCATGCTGTCAAAGGCTGACACGTTGCGGGAGTCGGATGCCTTATGTGAATGGCAAGGGGGCTGCTGCTGGGGTGCTGCAGGTAGCTGGCGGGACACACCATGCGTTTGCAGGGCACGGTGAGGGTTTCTGTGTATTCAACGACATAGCTGTGGCCATCAAGTCCGCGATCAGCACGCTTGGGGAGGAGGCGGTCTGCCCTGTGCTGGTGATTGATCTGGTGTGCAGCCGTCATTCAAAGCCTCTCCCTAACTTCCGGATTCCAGGAATTGTGCTGCATAGCGCGAGGGCCGATGCTTATTTGGCGATAAAGCGCCACGGGCAAGGGCACTGCCATTCGCTGGAGGGGCCCACTGCTTGAAAGCTGCGTGGAATCTGTGATTGTCGCTCGGAGCCCGGCGAAACCATCCGCAGCCGTGTCGCGGTCCCGCTGCACCCTCGATGCGATACGGCCCACTACTTTGCAGCTCCGGGTTCGGCGCCTGGCCGTGCGGCGGCGCGCTCTTGCAACACCGTTGCTGCTGCAGCCGCCACATCGGAGCCCCTGAACGTTGCTTTGAGTTTTGTGCTCGCCATGCTAACCTCATGTGTGGCGGTACCTTCGGAAAGGACGTGCATCAAGGCAATGGCACCGCAAAGATCTTTGAGGACGACCCGCGGATTGTGACCTTCTCCATGCATGGTGCGCAATGCCGAGAGCCTCCCTTCACCGTCCACCCTCCACTCTATGCCATGCTTCAAGCTTGCGGCATCCCGAGGCCGCGGTGCGATAAAGGTACTCCGAACATTTGTGGAGGGCGCAGAAGGTGCTCGAATGGGAAGTGAGGCTTTCGGCTTTTCCATCCCGCAACCTTCTGTATGTTTTCATGAACGCAGCCTGTTGTTCCTGCAGTGTACATTGCACTGCCGTCTTATTACCGGGATGGTTGACCAAGCGCCTGACGATGACCCTGCCAGGTGCTAACAATTATCCTTGGAAAACGCGAATGAAGAGCACGTATGACATCGAGCTCGATGACAAAACGGTGAGTACTCCAAGCGTTGCATCGCCTGACCGGCCACGCCTTGTCATGGCCTGCCGGAGGCCCGCGTTGCAATGCGCGATCTATCGCTCACTCTTAGTGATTAGATTTTGGCTCTCCATCTCCGTCACTGCCTTCGACGTCGCAGTTTTGAAGCTCGGAAGAGCATGGGGGCTTTCTTGCAACAAAGAACAATGGATTCTGAGATTCGGCGGCAGCCTGAATGCGAGCCGCTCACGGAGGGCGCGCCTGTTCTGCTCGGAATCCCTTGATCCGGATGTCTCTCACAGATCTCTCATTGTTGTCTCGTGAGGCGATGCGAAGCTTTATCGGAAAATGGCTGATGGCTTTACTATGAGTATTTAGCTGCGCACTCCTCGCAGTAGCCTTGACAGTGATGAACACGCACCGTCCGCGCAGTACTTGTAAACGTGCTGAATACACACACACACACACACTCCCCGGCGTGGGTACATAGTGCAGTCTCCTGTGGCTTCGGGGTGCCAAAGGATTCGCAAGGATAAGCATACACAGTCCTCGAAGCTGTTGGCGACCCCTCACTGCTGCTGAACACTAGACAAGATCAGCGCTTATATCAGCTGAAGGGCCCCGCCCCCAATCGCATCCTCCACGAGCCTAATGAGCAAAGGGAGGCCCCTTTGTTGCCCTGTTTGGTCTGCACGCAGGACGATGCACGTTACAACCAAGTCCTGGCGGAATGGTGAGCCCCCTTGTGGTTTCTTAGGGGTATTCCCCATGCAGGGATATCGGAGCAGAGTCACTCTCTCGTATGCACGTGGTGCCTACCATTCACATGTGCCAGTGATACGGTGGTTGACAGCTCTTATGCGACTCAACTTCTATCTGGGGTGCCCCCTTCATTGCCCCCTTCATTGGCATATATATATATATATATACGGTGGCACTTCATATATATGGCATACATATATATATATACTCCATATATATGGCATACATATATATATATATGTTACAGGGTAAATGAGTCTTGCGGAGATTTCATGTGACAAGAATTTGTATCTCATCCAAACCGATGCCGGGAACTTTTCTCAGGGACGCTTAGCATCGTAGGAACTGTATGGATGAGCGTTGCTAGTACATCAGGCCTTTGCATATGTAATTTATTGCAAAAAGTGCCCATTTTAGCTTCAAACACAGTAGCTGCACCCCCTTTGATTAAACGGGCTCTCAAGGTCGAAATCCTTAATCATTGACTAAAAACAATTTATTATTTGTGAACATATTCCTTGAGCTTCGTGATGATGAGTCACTCGATGCAAATTTCAAAGCTACCATCAAATCATGCTCACATATGTAGTCTACACTCATCTACCCTAAATAAGCTTTCACCCTGCAACATATATATATATATATACGGTGGCACTTCCAAATCAGATGGCGCACACCCATCTGCAAGAGCTAGCGGTGACCTCGCCCGGATCTCTCGTTTCCTCTCTGCAGGCTGCCACACTTGTTCGAAGTGCACGAGCCTCGTTTGGTATTCTACCAGGTGCGTGCGCGGCGATTACAGCATAGTGGGGCTCAGCTTTTTACGTTCACACTTTTGTATCCAAGTGCAGCGCCCAAGAATCCACGTCTGCAACTCTCATCACGCTTAGGCCTGTTGTGTGGAAGTGACGAGGAGGAGTACCAGCCGAGCTCACGGTGTGAATTTTGATAGAGCATTTACTCTTGGATGTGTGCGGTGAATGGAAGTGGATGCGTTGGGGTGATGTATGTATAGGCGGGCGTAGATGCGTTGCATGAAGATAGCTTCGGCAGATTGGGTATGACACGTGACGGATTGATGAGACGGAATGAGATGGTTTACAGGTGATGCTTGACGTTCTTTGCATACACTATGCAAGCTTGATACTGTGAAGGTCAGAGAGAGATGGGAAGCTTTTGGCGGTCATGTGCCCAAATGATCCATTCATCGAGTTGCAGTACAGATGCACTGCTTGTTTTTTAATCACAATGGCCGTATCCATGCGGGAGTCTGTGCTCTTTTGTTTTCTAAATTCCTCTATTTGTGTGATCAATTTTGAGGTGAAGTGACTGACGATAGCCGGCATCTCAAAATTTGAAGGTTTGTGTGGCGATGCCAATCACAGTGAGTGCATCAAGCGCCAACTTCCACTAGTCATCACTATGGGTGGAGGCTACTCTCGGCCAATGGATGCCAGGTCTGAGGCGTGGCTCTCGTAATTTTGGCACTCTTTGCAACTCATATATTCCATACATAACCTATGCCCTTAATGATTTCCTGTGAACTTATTAGCATTTGGGATTTTCCTTGTTTCAAGAACTCGGATGGCATTGTGTCAACCTCTCGCCCATGCTGGGTGTGCACCGTGTGCCTGTTGCGCAATTTAACCTCTCACCCTGATTTTGTTGTGTGTGCAGTGTGGCGGCACATGCTGACGTATTCCGATGTGCTGCAATCCAATATGCGTCCAATGATGCCATAGAATGATTGAGTGGTCTGCATCAGTGTTACGCGTATGCTACCTTTGGTGCGAATGGGTATAATACCGTATGTACATATATAACCTCCAGACGTGTTTAATATGCTTTGCATCCCATGAATCTATCATTGAATCAATGTCACGGTATTTTTAAAGCCGGCGGGTATCTTAGGTCAGCTTTGCTGTGGATTGGAAAATTCTGAATCGTGCCGATTTAGGATGTATGCCCATGTTACAAATTGCCAAGTATACATCATGTACAACATACTCTTTTTAGGCGGGCCGCCTCCTTGGTCGTCCCGCTGGTTCGAATCGCTTGTCTCCCCCATCACGTAATAAGACTGAAGTCTATGGATTGTACTCTTGTCTAGTACCGATGCCGATGGCGTTGGTCTCTATAACGTGCATGCCAACCATGCAGGTGTCGCTACACAAATACATAAACACAGTCCAAAAAGCCTTGTATCCTGTAGGTATAGCAGTATATCCACGTGTGAAAAGAACATTATCAATAAGCGATAAGCCCACTCGTGATCCAAGAGAGTTAACTAATTAATATCCTCGACCGTTCCAAGACAAAAATAAAGTCACCATCACCGAACGCGGAGGCTCCTATAAATAATTCCACTATATATATCCAGCCGTTAATGCTTTGGTGTGGACGAGACCTCCGACACGATCATGCTTACCGTTGCGCAGTTCTACGTGCTGGCATGTCTTGCAAATACATGGTGAAAATCGTGCTGGGACTCAGCCTATGCATTGAATGTACCCATACCGTGATTTTATCGTTATTGATCGATTGTTATTGTTCCCCGAATAGGATGCGAGACAGTTCCAAGGCCTGACTTATGTAAACTTGTATTGTGTTCGGCATACAGTTGTATATCCAACACAACACTCGTTGCACTATTTCACGGTCGATCTACGGACATCACACTACAATATTGATTTCATTTGCCTACGGGCAGATGACCATTAAAATCATTTACTTACGCGCAGACTGCCATTAAAATCATTTGCCTACGCGCATACTACCATATATGGCATTTGTCTACGCGCATTGCACATTAAACCCGTAATAATAAATACCTTAACACCCTAAGGGCGAATTGCCATACTGCTCATACTGATCCTGGTTTTCAGGATCGTGTTTTCATTCTTCGCACACCTTATATTATGGAACTACGTGGATGACTTCCGATGACATGGCGCCTCGTTATCACTCACACCGTATGTGCACACCTGAATATATGTAGTGACCCACTATTGCCATACTTAAGGAAATTGTGCCGAACAGCCGTTGGGGGGCATTTCCGGGCATGCCCCATGAGCATGTCGCCGCTAATCGCTTCATGGCACGAGTGGGAAATGACGTATCATGATGCATATCATTGAAAAAATATATCATAGCCTTGATTTGGAGCTTATAGAGCACTCTCCTTAGAGCATACTTTCGTCACCTGCAAGCAGAGCACCCCCTCACTTTGCGCCACCAAGTCCCCTAATCGATATACGGAGTTTGGGGAACATTGAATGGTTAAGGGGCTTCGCCCAAGTTCCCAATATGTACACTTATACCTCATACATATCCAGCAATTGACTCCCGTGGTATTTATGGATGTTTTCGCGCTCATACCGATCCCATACTCGGCTAAAAACGAATTCGCCCTTAAGGTATTAACGACACCAAACCTTTCTTACAGCATGGTTAATTAGTGCAATTGTGCTACATGCGTACATGGCATGCAAGTGTGGGATCTAGTAGTGAGCTGTTATAAGAATATAATATGTAATTTGCAAAAATACAGGTCAGGGAGTTATCAATTTTGAGGAATCTCAATACGTGCATAAAATGCTTAATGCTAAAGTAACATGTTGTCAATCACAAGGACAATACCTAGGCATTCAATCCTATGCGAGTCTCCCGGTCGGGGACAAAGCAAACTCTCGGCGAACTGGCTGGTTGACGTTCCCACCTTAACAATGTCGCAAACCTCTTCGGTCCCCTCTATGACCTTCCTTGTAGAGTCGGTGCTCCAAGGAATGCGCGGACAGCACTCCTCCTTGCATGCACAGCCAGAATGCAAGGTCTCCCTTGTCCGATTGAAGCCCTCAAGCACCATCCGAAAGTCTTCGTGGTACCTGCACGTGCATGTTATGTTGTCCTGCCTGCGAAGACGTACCACATTCTTGGGCTTGAGACCCTCGAATGTTCGCTGCTTCATTTTAATTTCCGGGTGTCTTGCTTGGAACCGCATAAACAGAGAAACTTGTGAAGATTCCAACCATTGCTTGGAGACGAACTGATTAGGCTGCAGAAGCTTTCCAGCAGAGTCGCGCGCAAGGACGACGTCCTTTTTGCAAGGACTGGCCCTCGTGTTTGAGAGCCAGTACTCGCGAACCAGATTCTGCACCTGTTCCTTGCTTTCAGAAGTGTTCCGCGTCCCACGCACCAGATCGGGTACCGAGTTCTCATCAGGTTGAAGGCCCACCGTACAACCATTACTTAAGGCCTCGCGCCCTCGTAAAGCACTCTCCACAACACGCCGGTGTACTCCTAGCAGCTCCGCAGAGGAAGTCACAGAAAATCCGTGCGTGCGAAAATTCTCCCCGCAGATCATTGCAGCTGTGGCCATGCGCATATTCACGTGAAGCTTGGAGGCGCTACGCGCTAACCAGGTGAATCCCTTCTTTACATTTTCTATCAATAGCATACCAAACCCGGCATTTGTGCCGCACAACATTTCTCGAACAACATCGCGCTGAACATCCGTGGACTGCTTGGACACGAACTCGCTCAAAGTAGGTGCAATCTTTTCGGGGTGACGCGAGAAGAGATTGTCAAGAGGACCCAACCAGTGCTGCATATTTCCTCTATGTAAGCGATCCAAGCTTCCTTCGCCAGCAGCAGCTCCACCAGTTTGCGCTTTTTCCTGATCAGCCGTTCCGCCCTCGCGTGTGCTAGTGCTCGTCCATATCTTCGTGACATGCGTAAGCATGACCTCCAGCTCTGCGACTTCAGCGTTGCATTCTGGTGGAAGCGGCCATTTATCCTGAGGAATACATTCCGCTAAGGTTCCTATCGCAATAAGGTATGGCAAAATTTCCTCAAGCGCCTTACGCGGTGCCATGTTGCTTACTTTCAGAATATTTGAACTTCCCTAAGTTAGCTAGGGTGTGAATAACATAGCAATTATGAGCATGCCCACAGGCGACACCGGATGGTCCAACAGTTGAGCGCGTGCATTGATCATCCAACATTTAGATTAATCGACGCACACGCGCAGATGTGCATGTGCGTGTGTGGCACGATTCATCGGGGATTATAGTGAGGCAATTGTTTCGGGTGCGTCGATCTTCCGCCAGCACCCGATCTAATCGACGCATGCGCAAAGCGTACGAACTTCATAAGTCCTCAACCGACAACAATACCCGAATCATTTGTGCGCGTGCGTCGATGATCTATTATTCTGATTAATCGACGAATCCGCACAAATGTGCATGAGCGTACGTGGCCTTATTCGTTTGGGATTCCAGTGCAAGAATTTGTTTGGGTGCGTCGATATTTTATCACCCGATCAGATCGACGCATGCGCACATTTTATGAAAGTCCGAGATCAGACATAAACACCGATTGTTTTTGGAAGTGCGTCGATCTTATGGGATCCGATATAATCGACGAACGCGCACAGTTGTTCAGGAGCGAATGGATTTTCACCCCGATCGACACACAAGAGCCCATGATCCTCACACATGTCAAAGCAGTTTAGCGGGTCCGTCGACTTCACGATGTCGATGGACCCGCTAAATGTTAACTGCTTTATGCTAAACTTATAGGCACGACTTACATGTCCAAGGCTTGCAGATCTCTCTTTGAAAGTGACCTCTCTTTGAAAATGTCGAGCATTCGAAAAGAAAGTATCGCGCAGCACGGCTGAAAGCAATGGCCAAGCAAGGAAAGGCCGGACCTTGTAGCGCCTGCAAGAATCCCTGGTTAGCCACCTTGAAGTGCAAACTGTGTAGCAATTTTTATCACCACAATTGTAACGCGCACCCGCCCTCGCTGTATCCGAACGAGTGCAAGAATTGTGGAAAGCCCGCTCGCGACAACTGCCTATTTTGCGGGTTGTATTCAACGCAAACGTGCTTCCAATGCAAGCGCGGTTTCCACATGCGTTGCGCACAAAAGCAGCCAAATAATCGAGCAGGCGCTGGCTCTTGTGGCACAGGGAATTGCCTTGGAAAGGCTGCGTTGGTCGCAGCCAAACCGAAATCTCAGCAACCTGCACGCGCGCCGGAGTTTTCGCAAAGTCAACTGCCTCCCGGAAGTAAGCGATCTTACGCTCCCCTTGTGTTCTTTTGCCTGATCACAGTTTTACGGATAATGAGTTGAGTTAACTAGGTTTCTCGGGAGCAGGGAAGAAGAAGGCAGGCTCTTCTCCCGCCAGCAAGGGAGCGCATGTGGCTATCGAGGCCATAATTTGCCGTTTCTGCGAACGGCCTACTCCAGAAGGGGGCCACAGATGCCACACATATGGCAAGAAGTATCATGCTTTCTGCCTGGTGCGTTTACTTCGCTTGCGTCTTCCCACGATACATTGTGTTCTTCCCCTAGTTTTGAAATATCATTCATCCCGTGTTCTTTTACTGCAGTGGGAATGGAGAGGCCTGGAGGAGTTGTGCTGCTGTGGCGACCCAACGTGCATGGCTGCGCAAAACATTGAGGTGCGCGTCTTACTATCTGTATATGGCTACTGCCCCGCAGTCCTTGTGGTAGGACCAAATCGACGATTTGGTCCTACCACGAGGACCATTGTTCCGATAATTTAATTGGCCATCTCCCGTGATTTGTGGTGTCTAACCAATGAAAGGTGGTATATATAGGTCCTATATTAATTTATTTGAACGCTGGTTTGGCCTATATCCATCCCATATATCCATGACGAACGCATTTCAAACCTCTACACTCAAAATTTTCAAAACGGATTTTTTTGGAACATTCAAAATGTGGCAAATTAGTGACTCGTCTTCAATAATTTTTTACCAATCATATATCAACACTACACCTGCGCGGATACCATCAAATTGTACCTATACATATGTCCCAATCATATTTGGGCGGTAGGCCCGGTTGGAATGCATATATTGGCTCGTTGGCTCGTTGGCTTCCCCTCTAATATATTGGCTCGTTGGTTTCCCCCCTAAAACAGTGGTCACGCGAGCTGACCAGCCAGCCATCATAATTGCTTGCTAGAGGGCATATATCGCAAGGTTGGTGTGTGCGGCACATTAAATCTTCAAGTATATGTGTATTGCGAATTTCTGAAAGTCCAACATCATCCAAATATCTTATTTTCCGACTGGCGTGTACATTTTAGAATGGATGAATGCCAATTTCTAAAGTCCGAAATTCACTAAATTCGGAATTTGCATTGTGTTGAACATGTGCCATGCTGAAATAGAGCGGAAATGATGATGAGGGTGCGAAGTAACCGATTCAGTTATCTTATTTGGTCATAAACTCAAGATGTATAACCATGAGCATCACCGTGAGCCCCCCATGTGACTCCTAATACTCAAAATAACGGTGGTCCTTGTGGTAGGACCACCATTTTCTTCAAGCTTTTGGTGAAATTACACCCCTAAAGCGTATCGTTCAACCACACACCTAAAGTCTCATGGGGGCCGCCGCTATAAGAAATAAAATTCATTTAACTCAAAATATCATGTGCAAATGTTGCCTGTGCCTCAAATAGTCGATTTAGTGATCGAAACCGCAATTGCCCATTGGTCCTTGTGGTAGAACCATGAATTTGGGTAGTAGCCATATAGTATTCCCGCAGTTTTTTGGGTTCCTGTGATTGTGTTTGTGATTATTGTGTGCGCATCTTATAACAGGCGCCTCCTACCTACACACCCCACAAGAACCCGACGGGGGTGGGCTCTTCTGGGACATCCCGAACCGTGACACAGGCTGGCCCATCTGGCGAGACCGAGGCTCCGACGCCAGCTTTGGAGTCCGATACACAACCCCCGGCTTCAGCGGTTACCCCGGCTGAGATCGCGCCCCTTCCCGTCGCGGTCGACTCGCCGCACGTGGATCCAATCCCCGAAGTCTCCGCACCCCTCGCCGCCACCCCCCCTTCTGAAACCGCCCCCCCTGCCGTCGCAGAGTCGCTCTCACCTGCGAATCTGACAACTTCCGAGGTACCCGCTCCCCACGCCGACAACCTTACCGAATCGGCAACTCCTGCCGTCGAGGTTGGACCCATACCATGGTTCAAAACCATGCTTTTGAATCCAACACCCGAAAACCCCACGCCCGTCGCCGCCAGCCCCTCCGAAATCCAGCCCCCTCCCGTCGCGGACCCGTCCCTACCTGTGGATCCAACACCCGAAGTCTCCGTACCCCACACCGCCACTCAATCCGACACCGTTTCCCCCCCTGCCGCCGCCCAACTGCCTCCCGCCTCCTCGGATACCGCAGCCCCTACCGCCGCGATCTTGCCAACCTCGGATCCAACTCCCCAAGCCCCTGCACCCCCTGTGGTTGCAGACACCACCGATCCCCCCTATGTTTGGAAACCGATGGAGGACGCCCCACCCGCGAATAAACAGGCATTCAAAGCTTTTTCAACCATTCACGCGTTACGTGTGGAGAAGTTCCACGATCTCTGCATCGTCACCGGTAGCGACGAGTCCTATTCCGTGAAGACCGGGTGGCAATTCGGGTGCATGGTCACCCACAAGGACATCCCGAGGTCGCGGTTTCTGGCCGGAACCTTGGTGGCGGCTCAAATGAAGAGGGGATGGTTTGTTCTCTGCTGGGGACCGGTCGATGGAAGTGAGAAGGAACAACGGTGCAGCCTGTTACGGCTGAATCGACTTCAACCCATCAAAGAGAAACACACTCCATGTCCCCCAGGGAACTCCGATGAATTGTTCATGAAGGAATGTTGGCGTCTCCAGCAGCTGTACAACTTCTCCCCCACGGAAGAAGGCCAACGACCGGTAAATACTTTACTCAACCCAACCCAATTTGTTTTCTCCATTGCACACACGAACTACATGAAATTTCGGAAAGGTGACTGTGTTTTTTTGGCAGGTACGACCATACAATGCCGAGGAGCAAAAGGATCAAAACCGGTTAAAGTCCGAATTCACGTTGGAGCCCGGAGGCGCCCCCTCCGAGAGGGTGGTTTCAAAGAAGAGGAAGGATCCCCCTTCAAGCAAAACAAGTTCACGCCCGACGCGCGCGCGCCCCCCCCTCGTTGCACGGAATCGCGTTCGGTGCAGGAGATCGACAGGGACGACGAGCATACTTCTCCCGCAGCAGTGGTGGTTCCCCGTCGGCCACGAGATCGCGCTCCCTGGGGTGTTCCACGCACACTCCAGCTCGACGACCCTGTCCCTGCCAGGAATTTTCTGGCTGAGGCGCTCCAAACGGAGCTGGAGCCTCCAAGTCTTCTTCGTGCACGCACACCGCGCGGTGCTCCCTGGTCTAGGCCGTGGACGTCGGGAACACAACCCGCTACTCCCGACAATCCCACTCCCGAGTCTGCCCCTGAGTCGGTGGTGCAAGATTCCACACCCCAGCAACATGGCCTCGCAATTCCCACCAACAACCTGAACCTGACACCCAACTCCGCTGCTCAACAACCTCCACGGGCTCCGAGTCCCTTGGCAACACTTCCCCTTGCGTCCGATGATGGGGTCTCCCAAGTCGTTGCGCAACTCCAACAGAGCCAGCAGGAATTGCTTGAGCGGCAAGCTGCCGCGCACCAGGAGGAGATGCGCCAGCAGCAAGCCTGGTTTCAACAGCAGTTGGCGACTCTCCAATCTCAAACGGTCCAAGCGCCGGGCCCGGTGCAAGAGCCGTCCGTGACATCGCACCAAGTGCTTCCCCTTGGTGGTGGGGTTCCCAACATTGTGCCTCCAGCTACTATTGTTGGTGGCTCGGTGAACTCTGGCCCCGCGTTGTCTTCTTATCCCCTTACCAACCCGGGGTTTTCCGGGGCTCCCACGCCCTCCGTGACCACGCAATACCCCTACCCCGCAGGCTCCCAAAGCTACCAGAGGATGCTTATGCCACCTCCCGCGTACCCTACGCAGCTACCCGTCCGGTCTCCCTACCCAACTGGGGGGGACTACGTATCCCCGAGGGAGATTGCTATGCAAAATGAGCTCCTCCGCCAGAACGAAACCGCCTACCGTGAGCGGATGCAAGCAATTGAGGACCGTGAACTCGAACTCGCGCGTGCCCGCGCCACTGAACGTTTCAAGCAAGAGCAAAGGCGCTGGGGAGGCTTCTAGGCAGTAGTTCTGCTATCCATTACAGACAGAGAGTCTGACCGAAACCTGCAACCTGTATCGCAATGTGCGCATGCGTGCGTAGAGCTCTTTCGTATGAAGTAATATTACATCTTAAGTATTTGTTGTGCTTGCCTTACTAGAGCGTATCTCCTGGTAGCTAGATTTCCATCTCGGGAGAACTTGGAATTGCACATATTGCATTTTGTGTTACATACCCTACGTCGTGTATGGCATATGCTTTATTATAACCTTGTGAATACGTACAAATATGTTAGAATTGTATTCTCCATTTCGGGACCCATTTTCCGAAACAAGAATGTGCAATTAGCGCATGATTCTAGCATCACCGAGCGCTAAAACCTAAATCATCGTTCACATATCAATTTGGATAGGAGCATATCATCACATACCAACTTTTTAAAACTTCTATACAACTTATATTGTAAAATACAAAAATTATGCAAAATCTACCAACTAATTTTGCTTACCATCGCATCTCACGCTCAGGTGCTGAGACAATAGCAGAGGCTGTCGCTTGTGTTGTTGGAGGGGCATCATTGATGTGTTTTTGTATCGTTGCAGCCCTCCTTTGCGCGCCTTTTGTTGTAAAAGGCATCTGTATGATTCTGCCAAGCGAAAAAAAACACAATACATTTACTTGCGCGCAATACAATAGGGAAATGTCGGGGAGCACGCAAAGGGATATGGGAAACAAATGTGATGTACAGCAAGGATATAACACGGACCTGTCGGGTTGAGTCTTAAGCCCAAGTAAGCACCCTTGCTAGGATCGATGGCGGGCCATATTTCACGCACAGCATCGACAACCCACGCAGGATGAGGCGAGCAATTCCCCTTGCCACGCTGGTGCTCAACAGCAAAAGGAAGATGCACCGACAGCTCTCCTTAGCTTCACATAATCACATAGAGAGCAAACAGGAGAGGAAGCATGCAAAGGGGAAAGAACACACCACTTTTCTCCAGTGAACTATTTGTTTGTAGAACACATTTCGACGCGCCCAGTCCCCAGGCAGATTCCTAGCGCTAACATCATTTATTATCTCTCTTGAACCTCCAGGGTTGAAGGTTTTTCCAGGATCGGACAAAGCTCTGCGTAAGCTACGAGCGTCGCGAGCGGTTCACTAAGGTCCTTAGGTGCAGGGAAGTCCGAAAGCTCGTCGTTATCACGCTTTCTTTTATTTTCGGTAAAAAAAGGCACATGTAAAAGAAGGCATACAACAGCTCTGTAAGCACTTTTCCCCGAGTTCTGCAGCCGACAAAGCGAAACGCTCTCGTGCAAGAGCATGAATGAAGAGCGTTCAGCATCGTGTGACCAGTCAAAATTTTCGTCTGGATCTCCGCGGCCCGAATTTCTCGCGATATCGTTGGACGCTCCTTGAGCAGACCTACACAGGGATATAGCATATGTGGGGGTAATGTATCCAACAAGAATACGCAAATTCGCATCAAAGTATGCCATATGCCTAACAAGAAATTCTGAGTCGCGGCAGTTATACAGTTTTGTCACAGAACATCGAAAATGAAAAACCCAAGTGCACCCTACCCTTATGATATGATATCTAAATTATCTATCTGATGACCAGGCGTATAAAGCGTGAATAATAACACGGAGACTTGGTAATAAAAAACTGTCGCTTCATCTCGCACTACGTTCCAGAGATGAGGCGATAGTTATATACGACCATCGGATCGTTCCCGACGGTCAAGATCAATGGTGTTCTAGTGGGGAGTGAGTGAGTGAGTGAGCGAGTGAGTGAGTGAGTGAGTGAGTGAGTGAGTGAGTGAGTAATAATAATAATAATAAAACATTTACGCTAGCAGAAGGGACAAAGTCCTGAGAGTGCGGTAACCCTGCAAAGCAGGCTAGTGAAAACACTAGGGGCTACTCCCTCTACTATAGCGCGCCCACAAAGGGGCTCAACCCACTTTTCAGCAGGGTGACATCTAGAGAAAAAGCAAGGTGCTAAGCAAAAAACTCTAGAAGGTGGAGAAGCAGCCATGGCCGGGTGAGTGGAGGGGTGGTGAGTACGTGAGTTAGCGAGTGAGTGAGTGAGTGAGTAAGCGAGCGAGCGAGTGAGTGAATCCTCATTCACTCGACATCGCCATGGGCGTTCCGCGAAACATGGCGGACGTTTGGAACGTCCATTTTTGTATCCGGAGGGTTAACACAAGCAGTCTTATTGGGATCTGGCCGGCAGCCCTCCCGGGATACCCGGTGTAGGCCCTGGCCAGACCCCTAGAGCCTAGATTCCGTAGTGGCTCGGGGCAAGAGTCACAGTTTGTGATTTGTGACCGATGTCGACGATCGGGTTTATGTTTCCGGTTAGTTAAACACATGTCTTTACAATTTGCATATTTTGTTTAGTAAAATCTAAAACCAACCGTGTCTGCCCACACGTAACTTTGATGCTTAACCGGATATATCCAAGTTTGGGATACGATCCCCGTAGTAAGCCTTAAGCGGCGCGTTTAACACTGTAGCGCCATATCATGCCTTGTGCGCGCTTACCCATGGCGCGCAGATCATAGATCAGATCAGGTGAAAATATGTTGCGAAGTATCGCAACTAATTTAGATGTAGAGAGTGCTCATCAGGAGCTATATAGAGCCCCTAATGAGCACAACCCGTGACCGCCACGCCGATCTACATCCGCTAGAGATCGCGGGTATGGCGTGAATATGAGGTTCGGGTGAGTGTTCTCTCTTGCGCCTCAGGCTCAAGAAATCTCCAGCGCTCGGTGGAGCGCGAAAAATAATGTACATATGACAACCTTGGCACTTTGCGAGCTGGCAAGACGATGTCATCACCCCGTCCCATCCACGGGCGTTGTAGGTGGCGATTCGTTCGGGTAAATCCTGGAAGGCACCGCGTGTGGGAGTAAAGGGTGAACCGGTCAATTTAGACTCTAAACCGTCGCATCTAGAATCCGAATGGTTTAGAGGGTCTAAAACCGCTTTGGACGGAGTAGCCCGCCCAACCACGGATAAGGGGGGCAGTGACACTTCGGTGACACCTCGTTCACCCTTCGACCTGTGTTGCCACGTCATCTCGCTCTCTTACGACAAATAATAAAGCACCTACGTAGTTTATCTAGCTTAGTCTTGAGCAATCGTCCGGATTGCCATCTATGTCTGAAGTGCATTATTTTCTTCGGGCGAAGTATGATTGTTGTATATACATATAGTGTGTGTGAAGCCTGCGATAGCTGAGAGTAACTAAGCCTAGCTCCTTTACAAGATTTCGCCGATTTTTGCCTATATATATATACATACATGTAATTCACATATGTATATGGACGATAATTATGTACAAACTACTCTGTTATTGAAGTCGCGGAAGCAAGCGAAGGCAAGGGTCATGGATACGGCGAGACAAACCGAATGGAACACGGAGATCGAGTTCAGCACTGACGGTGTTATTCTCACTTCACAGATATGAGAAATGCGTGCTCCTAAGTTATTGCTCGAGAACCTCGAATCGAACACGTCATTGGTGAAAGGCAGTGTACTTCGAGTTGGTCTTCCATAACGCATATACGTACATAAGATTTATACACTTGTCCTGTCCTGATATTTATACACCTGTCCTTACTACTTTAGAATGATAGAGCGTCAACCGTGTATGTCGATGCGGAGTGGGGTCTTTGTTCCGATGGCTAACTCTTCTGGGCGATACTTACGACGCCGTCACACTCTACAAACTTGACCTTGGGATTTTCCAGCAAGAAAGCAATCTGAGAACAGCACAGACAGCAGAAGCCACAAACTCAGCTCAGCAAGATATCGTCGCAAAATTCATCCATGGCTGCGGAAACACTCCGATGGTGACGCCGCATGAGTATGCCACCATATTACGAGTTGTTACGGTTTTGGCTATCAGCTAACACACCGGGAAGTCCACAAAGCGGACCTGTGCTTTCGAAAGAGAAGCGGAAAACATGCTCATGGTAGAGTAGTCGTTCGAAATGGTATGGCCGGGAACAATTTTAGCCAAACCGCTGATGACCTCTGGTTTGTCCTCCTGCGAATGGCAGCGTCATAGCGCCCTTAGACTGTCATCCCACGCAAGCCGTGGTGAGAGACACCTTTTCGAAATGGGAATATGATGGTATAACTTTGGACTACGCAGCAAATATCCATGCACTCAATGAAGTAAACATTTCACTCTGAGAGTCCTTGCTTTCAGAAGGGGCATCACTGAAGTGGTCTTCTCGCACGCAGCAAAATCCTCGCAGGCAATCACTCGCCATGAGCGACGTACTCCTCGCACTGGACACGCCCCAGCAACAGCGGCGCAGCTCTGCCCCACCTGCAGAAAGAAGCATCTGCGGATGCCCAGGTCTGTGCTACGCTATGAGCTCTTGAGATATGCTCCAGAACGGCGCGCACACACGTGTTAAGTCTTCACCTTTTCAATGGTCGCGATTATGTACATGCCGTCATCGGGAATGTCGTAGTTGCTCAAATCAGCTGCACTCGCAAAATTAAACACTTACATATGAAGATAATCATCGTCGCACATATACACCCACACAGTGTTGTGGTTGAAACGAGTTGTACTGAAGGAGCGAAGTTCTTGGCATAAAGCTCTGCGATCTTCACTGTGTTGCGGTTATTTTGGAAACGGTACAGAAAGGCACACAGTGCTCCGGGAGTTCGGGCGATTGCGCTCACGAATACACTGCAGATATGAGAGCGACGACTCGAATTCGAGCTGCTGTAGACCATATGCATGGAAGCCGGCAACAAGCACGACACCGATATGGTCAAGTGCATAGCAGTATCGCGTATCCTGAATGCACGTTGAATGCCAATTTTATTCCGGACGTTAATAGGGCGGGTTGTTTGCATCTAAGTGTTCCACCCTTGCGAGGAATCCCGAGCGACTCAAGAGCGCGCACAGAGAGTATTGAAGGCAGCGAGGGTAGCTTACCTGACGTGATCTTATTTCCTTGACACATAAGCGTGGCGCCCATGACTGAAGGCGTTGCAAAGAAAAAAAATGCTGAAAATATGATGCAAATACGAATGGGGCCAAGCTTCATCCTTCGCTTGGACACACGACAGCGGTTTTGCAATTCCGTTGCGATTTTGCAGGTTGGATTCTTTTTGCTGATGAGCTGATGCTGTCGATGTCGTATAAAGCTCGTGACTCGGTCGGGTGGTGCTGGTGATGGTGAGCTGCTGCTGGTGTCACTTTCTTGGATCTTCCATCTTCTTCTTGCTTGCTCATGTCATCCTTGATCCTCATGCCAAGCGAAGCCTTGCGTTGGCGGTTGGGTGCCTTGCTCATGCTGAATTGCTGCGCGAGCGATCCGAGCGCTACGATCGATACAGTAGTACCGAGGATACACATTAGGGAGGTTCCGATTTTTGTTCCGGATTACGAATTACGCGTTAACGTCATCGCCGTTATGACGTCAATCGTAATCCGGGATGACCTTAACTCGGAATGAGCATCAAATGCAAAATCGATTCCGAAATCTGTCGTGCTCCGAATACTCCGAATTACGTGTGAACGCTGGCCGTTGCTGTCGCTTTTTACAAAATTCTGTTGTTTTCATGCCGACGTGGCACGAATGCGGACGGACGAAGAGACGCTCTGTGGGGAAACGCAAAGCAGACAGACGCTCGATCAGAAGAATCTGAGCAATATTCTGAATCTACGATTTTACACGAAGTTTGCACCTTAGTTCGTAACTCGTAGTTCGGGACGAAAATCGTCCCGAACGACGTAAGAATTAACACTGGCATCCCGAAGTTCGGGACGTTGACGTTTTCCCGGATTACGAGTTATCGTCATCGGTGTCATGCGAAAAAAGGAATCTATGACGATAACTCGTAATCCGTAACCCGGAATCGCAAATCGGAACCTCCCTATTCAAGGAACAACGCGCACGCTAGAAAAAATACTTTTTCTTCTCATTCGATTGCTCTCGGACTTCTTTTATTATCCCAGCGATTCAATCCCAGCGATTCAAGCCTGTCGTTGTGAGGAATGTTGATCTTATTATCAAAGCTGTACTTGAAGACATTAATCTTGTGATAATTTCAGTCTATGCTCTTGAATAAATGAAATTCAACCTATAAATTTCAGGGATTACGAATGGCTTTGCAGTCGACTGGGCTTCTGCTTCACTTGCTATGCTTCATCTTGACATTTATGGATGTATTCGCCTCGGAGGTGATCTTCCCATGCTGCGTTCCGATGCGCTGTGAAAGTTCGACAGGAGGAAACCTGACGTTCAATTGCGAATCTGCAACCTCATAGCTGGTCCATTTCTCCCAGCGAGTTGACGAAGTTCGTAGGGATGCAATTTGCTTTGTTCACAGGACCAGAAGGTAATTGAACCTTCCTCTAGCGAGCAGGATCTTCCTCTGCTACAAGTTCCATGCTGTCAGGTGATCTGGACGACATTTCCCCGGAGTTTGGTCTTGACCCTCTCACCGAACAACTTCCTCACCGTACCTTTGTTCGTCCTAGAGACTCTGCTCGCTGATGCGCTCTTGTGAACCTGCCTCGTCGGAAGAATCGTGTAATAACATATCGCCAGGCGGTCCGCATCGATCCGTAAAGTGTCAGACCAGCGCGTGAGACCATAGGACTGTGACAGATATGTGGAGGGTCGCCCAGGAAGACGCGTTGCTGGAATGTGCGAGAAGTGCTTCCGAGTTGCCACTGAACAGTGGAGCGCCCCTAAGGGTCGCCCTTATCACGCAGGTGCCACGGCAGTCACACTTTAGTCCGTTTCCTGCCTCCTCGCCTTCTTTTGCCTGTTTTGCTAAAAGCAATCGGCCGAACAAGGAAGTCTTTCCCTCACCACGAGACTGTGCGCCACTATTTCAAGATGCTGGAAGTACACACACGATGTTGGACGCGTTCGAAAGCTTTGTCGTGAGACACGAGATTCAGAACAGGCCCCGTGCGCGATTTAGTATGAAGCCACCACTCGATCAGTACCAGTCATATAGGCCCTTTCGGCAGTGCTCGACGAGTGTCTGGCAGGATGACTAGCTCCCACCGCCACCCTTTGAGTGCATGAATACCTCATCACCGGTCAGCACGCTTGGCGCACTGATGAACAACTTTGACACTTGTCAGCGCATGCTTAGCCCACCGATGACACATTCATCACCGGTGAATGCACGCGTGGCGCGCCGTTGATACCTTCATCACCGTTGAATGCACGCACTGCGCGCTGATGATACCTTCGTCACTGATGAAGGCACGCATGGCGCACCGATGACGCCTTAATCCAAGTAAAGGCACGTGTGGCACACCGATGATACCTTCATCACCAGTAAGAGCACGCGTGGTGCACTGATGATATCTTCATCACTGGTAAAGGCACGCATGGCGCATCGACGATACCTTCGTCACCGTTAAACCCACGCATGGCGCACTGATGATGCCTTCGTCACTGGCGTAGGCACGCCTCGCGTACCGTTGAAATCTTTATCATCGGTGAGCGCGGGCGTGTTTTAAGGGGTCGTTCTGACCACCCCTTACTGAACGCGAGAGTGGCACTTATCATGCCAAGCTGCACGCCTCGGGTCCCGGCTCCGCACTTATCATGCCCAGCTGCACGCCTCGGGTCCCGGCTCCGCACTTATCATGCCCAGCTGCACGCCTCGGGTCCCGGCTCCGCACTTATCATGCCCAGCTGCACGTCTCGGGTCCCGGCTCCGCACTTATCATGCCCAGCTGCACGCCTAGGGTTCCGGCTCCGCACTTATCATGCCCAGCTGCACGCCTCGGGTCCCGGCTCCGCACTTATCATGCCCAGCTGCACGCCTGGGTCCCGGCTCCACACTTATCATGCCAAGCTGCACGCCTAGGGTTCCGGCTCCGCACTTGTCATGCCCAGCTGCACGTCTCGGGTCCCGGCTCCGACTTCGAGCATGATTCGTCGGGGCGGGTGCTGATTTGAGCCTTGGGGACTGCTCACGGACTCTGGCAGGTCACAGAGCACATCGCAGCTTATGCCAGGTGCGCGCGCTCACTCGTCACCTCGGGGGACTGCGCGCGGGCTTTGCCCGGTCAGAGCGCATGCCGCGCCTTGTGTCTGCTGCCAATGCTTGCTCTTCGCCATCTGCGATGCACCGGTAAGGCATGTAGGTGCAATTACCGCAGCGATCGCCAAGCCTGGGACAGGCTCCCCAGTAGCGATGCAGGCCATGGACATGGATGCAAGCGCCTGCGTGGCCGCAGCCCGTGGATTCTGTTCTCGCGTTCATGCCCCACATGTTGTAACACTATGTTTGAAGTCAGGCTCTCGCTGGAACCTCGCCTCGCAACGCGGCGCTTGGAGTCGAAGGCATGATGCCTGCTGTTCATGTGTTCAGGTACTCTGCAGCGGTGAACAAAGCTTTTGCAACGACGTTTGGGCATACCTTTATTGTTGCAGAAGCGCTGGATGGTGAAAGACCTACTCCAGAAAATATGGACCCTCGATTTGGGAAGGTAAGGCGGAGAGAATGCGTCTAGCTACCTAAAGCTTGAAGGGCAAGGGCTGATACCAGCTCTGCCTTCATAAATGGCATGTGCCGTTTGGCAGCAGTGCCATATGGTTCCTCACACCAGTCAAACTGTCGAGTGTGTTTATGCAAACTTGAAAGGGAAAGGTCGGCATGCATTGGAATTTGAGCATTGTATTGACACCCGGGTATTGGAAATCCAAGCGCAGCAAAGCCAAACACGTGCTGCGGATGGCAGTACAAGTGTGGGTTGACTAATGAACTTCGAAATGTGCGCTAAGTATTCGGTTGGGGATGCTTAGCCTTCGTATTTCTATCTGGCTGCGTGAGGTTCCGACGCCGTCTAATCAAAGGACTCAGTGCATGCTTCGGGACATCCATCCGGATACATCTGATTTCTGTGGAGATTTGAGACCCCGGCATCCCACTGAGTCACCCCAACGCGTCTGTGACTGCTCCGCCCACCCACTGGACTCCCCCGTCCAAACCAGCTTGCATTCGCTCGGCAAGCTGCTCGAGCCACCCCCCACCCACCACGTGCCTGTTGCAAGCTCCTGCTGCGCGCCCTAGCTGCTCGGTGGCCACATTCAATGTAAGCCTGCCCGCCCATAATTCACCGAGCATCCTGAAGCATCTTTCCAAGTAATCGAGACTGAAATTTTGGGCCCATTCCTCACAGATCAGAGCAACAGCTAGCTAAGAGTCCGTAGCCCCCCACACTCACCGCATCGAGCTGAGGACCTTGCACCGAGCATGATACGGGTGGGCAAGATGATTGAGTCCTGCACACTGACGCTGTGACTTTTGCAACGCCACGACTCTGACTGTTCGCCACACCTGTGACTGTTGCGGTACTATGACTGTGCCTTTTGCGATGCTACGACTGTGACTGTTGCGATCCCATGGTGTTTATCGCTGCACGGAAGGACTCCCACTGTCCGAGGCGTTCGGCGTGTGTTAGCACCCCTACCCAGCCCACCCAGCCCACCCATAGCCGTTCAACCTCCTCCTCCTCAACCCATAGTCCCAAGCCTTGCCAATCTACTCTTTAACTTGGCATTATCAACTCCAAGGCCCCTTACCCAGCCACCTCTGGCGACGCTTCATCTCTTGTAACCCCCCACCCCAAGCTTCCACGAAGCGTTGAACACCAACCATGCCCTGTGATCTACCCAACGTGGGCCGCGTAAGCCGTCCTGTGACGCATGTGTGGCAGCCTGCCATGACCGTGCCCTGTTCCTTCATTGCGCCCCTGTTCCTTCCTTTGCGGTGATCTGGCCTCGGTCAGCACGCCTCACGGCAACCAGTGTGCGGGGGTTTGGGGTTTGGCGCAGGTCCTGCTGCTGTACAATTTGATTCAGAGCGGAGACTATGACTATGTTGTGTGGTTGGATGCTGATGCCGTCTTCGTGGTGCGTAATGGCACCCCCTAGCCAGAACTAGGGGGAGGCTTCACCATTCTTCCGGGGAGAGTGAGGCTCGCTGGCTTGAGAGGCAGTGGAGGAGGGCAGCTATCATCAAATAAATGCAGAGGCGGAGCCCCCCGTGCGTTATATGATACAGAAATCATTGCAGGAAAGCATATTAGGTCGTTCATATAAGCCGCGATCCAGATGTCCGTCGCCGGATTGTCCTCGGGTGTATAGTGCTCGTTGGATGCACTCGGGAGTGCGCGCCTGTCACTCCTGTGCCTTCCCTCCGCCCATGCACTCGCCTAACCTGAACACTCTCCGCCCACTCCCAACCCACCGCTCACCTCTTGCACCGCATCCTCTGCTCGCCCCTTGACCTCCCTCTGCTCATCCTCTGCTTAAACCGTACCCAACCTCCGCCCAGTTCCTGGCCGCTCTCTGCAAGTCTTTGGCGGTGCTGTCCGCATGGGCTTCCGCCCACCTGTTGCTGGGTGCAGTGCAGAGCCTGGTACCGCGAATGCTGCGCTCACTTCAGCAGTGACTGAGTCGGCACGTCCATCTCGCATCACCCCTCACCTGCTTCGAAGCCTTTAACTCTGTGCCCCTCCTCCCCCCCTCCCCCCCCGGCTTTCCTCGTCTGACAGGACTTCTCGCATGACACTGTGGGGGCGCTGATTGCGGCTCACATGGGTGAGCGGCATCCGGGGATGCATCTGGTGGTATGCCGGGAGCCTGCTGACGTGTCGGAGCCAAGTGTGGTCAACAGTGGCACCATCGTGCTCCGATCGAGCGCCTGGAGCTTGGTGCATCTCTGCCCCTTTTCTCAGCCGGAGCCCCACGCTTCCGCCCTTTTTCTTTTTCTGACGCTTCCGGCTCTCTCAGTCGTCCTTGCGAGGCGAGGTGTGAAGAAAATCCATTCATGCTCTCAGTCGTCCTCGGAGGCGTTATATCATGTCGGATCCAATGTGGCGTCGGCTATCTAGGCTGGTGTCCAATAGTCGCCTGCAGTCTGAAGGCGCAGAGCTTTGTTGCATGAGGCATCACTTACCCATGCGGGCAGCTGGAGTTGGCTTAAAAAAACGAGTTCGTCAAGAGCATCAACGCATCTCCACCACAGCTCCCCTCCGTGACGACGGGGATGAACCATTCACTTTCCGAGGAATCGCCGATTTACAGACCTCTCCTGCTGGTTCTTCGCCTTGGGACTCTCGAAGGTGGTGGTGCTGGCGATTGGCTTCAACTGCACCACTCCTCTCACCCTTCACAAGTTAGCTCTACCTGCTGGCCTCCGCCTCCACGCCTCGTGCACACCTCTCGCGAATGGCGCACGCTGTGGCACCATTTCCTGCGGCACGCACTTTGAGGATCACTCTATGCCAAGCGCTGACCGGTGCCAGGATCTGGTGGCCAGGATTTCCTGTCGGAGTGGTGGAATCACACAGATGCGCAAGATGCCCAGGCTGCGGACCAGCGGGTTTTCGACAGGTGATTGCGCTCGCCCCTTGGTCTCCCTGGAGTGCATCTCACACCTTGGCCTGTGTGGCGCACCTGCCTCCAGCTCCGCGCCTCTCAGACGGTGCACTGCAACCGCCCTTGGACGAACGAGTTTGCGCGAGGTGTTCCTTGTGTGGCCGTAGCGCCTCGCCCCACGTGGCAGCATCTACAGTGATACCTGGTGCTGGGTGCGGTTTGGGTGACCGGTGGGTCTTGCAGGCTCTGGGCGCGGAATGTGGGCGGCGTGAAGCAACACGCCATGCTGCTGCCGTCTACGGCATTCAACTCCGAGGCTCTCTTCTTCGACGGCCTCGCAGCGCACAACGGAGGCCCCCCTCCTGTCCTCCACCTTATGGTTACCTTCTACCCTCCTACCTTCCACCTCCGGCGCAATGGTCGATGCAGCCCTATTAGCATCTTTTCCGCAAGTACATTTCTCAGCACGGGAACACGTAATGGGCTTCTGGCATATGCCCCTCAGGCTGTGGTGGCCAAAGCCGCTTGTCCAGTTGCTCGCACATTCCCCTCCCCTCCCTCCCTCGCATGGTGTATATACACAGACGCCTGCAGCAAGAAAAATAGACCCGTCGGAACAGCAGAATCTTGCTATGACAGATGCCAATCACAGTCATATGCGATGCCTCGCCACAGGAGGGTGCCGGATGCGAAGTGGTGTTGCCACACACTGCACCGAAGATGCCTCACCGATGGTCGCCTGCATCAAAGATGCCTCACTGATGTCTCCCGTGCCGAAGAAGCCTCATCGATGGCGCCAGCACCGAAGATGCTACATGAAAGATGCGCCACACTGATGGTGCCTCACATATGGTGACACGCATTGTCCGCTGGTCATCGATACCGTAGCAGGCTCCAGACCCTACTCGCAGATGGGCTCGCTCACTTTCTCACAGGGCTATCCACCTCCGCCAGTGGGTCATTCAGTGTGCACTCTCCGACGGTTCGTGATGTCTGTGCGCGCCTCGCGCGCCGGCAGTTCCTCAAGGCCCCTGAACAGAACGGAGAGGGGCAATCTGAAAGGGGCAGAGTGGGTCGCATGTGTTCAGGGCGCCCCGAGCTCCGCGCGGCTGGCGGTGTTCCGAGAGATGGTGCGCCGGCTCTGCGCGTGCGGCGGCCTGGGGCTGCAGGAGTGCGCCGCCGCCACAGACGCAGACGGAGTGGAGGCTGTGGAGACGTGCGAGGAGTGCCGGTGGCCGCGCAGCTGCGGCGGGAGGGAGCCTGGCAGGACGCACATGGACTGGCTGGTGAGCGTGCGTCAGCAGCGTCGTGGGCGTTGCTTTGCTTTAGCTTCAATTGGCTTCGATGCGCTGGGAAATTGTAGGGTAGGGGCTGAACTTGCCTCACGCGACCCTTTACAGGAGGGCTGCGGTTTCGTCTGCACAAGTACGGGGGAGTTGGAATCCCGGAAGTCCGAAGCGCTATCAGGCTCGGAGTCCTACTTATACTGTGAGGCTTGATGGTGGTGTGAGGCTTGAAGCCCTGGGCGGAGCTCTCAAAAACATTTCAATATCGAAGCGCCGAGGCGCCGGCTCCGATCGACGATGTCAACGAAGGTGGGGTTTGGGGCGGGGCAGGTTGCGGCCTACATGCGGGGCCTGGAGACGTACCTGGAGGAGAATTCAGGGACGGAGGAAGGGGTGAGCGCGAGGCGGCTGCTGGCGCGCACGATCGTGCACACTGGACGGCAGGATGTGACGCAGGGAGAGCGCGCTCTGGCGCTGCTGAAGGCCGCCGTGGTGGCGGGTGAGCAGACCCTTGGGCAGCACCATCCGCTCATGGTGCAGGTGATGACGGATCTTGGGATCCTCCTCTCGGACCTTGGCCGCTACGAGGTGAGCCCCGGTCCTGGCCCCTGGGGCGGTTGATCCCCGATATCCATGCACACGAGTTCCCAAAATTAGAGCCAATCCTGGGGCGCGGGGATCACGTCCAGGGCTGAAGCCACGATGCGTGATCTTCGCTCCATATACCGAGAGCACCGAGCCGCGCCCACGACCAGCCGGCACCATCAGGGCGTGCAGCACACGCTGTGGTGCAGACGAGAGGTCCTGGCTAATGGCACTGGCCTGCTGCCCTGCAAGAGCTCGTGTTAACTCTCCGATGTGGACACGCCACGTGGCGCACTCCAGAGGCACCACCAGGTGGGAGATGCTCCATGCATGCGGAGCCGTGCATGGAGGCAAACGGAGGCGGGGAGAGGCATGGTGCATGCTGTGCTGGGTGGTGGGCTCGGAATTGCGCGATATGCGCGTGGAGCCATAAAGCGCTGCACTCGAGGGCGATGTTGAAGGGGGTGACGTGGAGTGGGGAGGGGCCCACGGACGAGGCTCGGCGTAGGAAGCTCTGGGGTATCACAATCGCAGCATCGAGATCAAGCAGTTGAATTTACCGAAAGGTTGCGTCCGAGCACCCCTCCTCCTCGACCCCAACCTCACGGCATGCGCGCGGGCCAAACTGCACCACTGGGTGTTTAGTGCGGTATTAGCACGTTGTCGGAGACGTGTGTGGTTATGAAATGCTTTTGGGGGACTTTTGCACTTGCCCGGGTCTTCCGTAATGACCGGAGAAACCTTTATGCGCCTCGGCGGCACAAAGCTCATGACAGATGTCAAGGCACTTGTTTGTCATGTCCGAAATGTCCCCCGCAGCATGCGAGGTGATGTGCCAACGCAAATCCTGTCATCGTCTGTCTGAGAGCGCCATCTGCTTGGACAAGTGGGGGGGCTCAAGCTCCCCTGCTTGGGCGCTAAGACTGACAGGCAGAGGGGAACCCGGCGCGTGGGGTGTACGGTATGTCGGCCATTGACTTGTGTTCAAACGGGGCTCCGCAGGGGTGGTGGTGACTGTGCTTGAGACGTGGTACAAGGGGGACACTGTGGCTCACCACCTGCTTTGCATTGCCGTGTGTATGTGACTGCCGGCATTTGAGTGACGCGGGAAGCATTGTTGACTCAGGCCATGTGCTGCTGGCGAAGTCGTACACCAATGTGGGCGCGCTGTTAACTCAAATTGGACGTTATGCAGATGCGGCTGAGTTCCACCGCCAGGTCCTTCCTCGGGCACCAATGGCCTTACTTATTTCCGAAGTGCAACACGTCGGATCTCGATGAGGGAAGGCCTGTTTTCCATGAATCCCAGGCTCGGATCTCGATCTAGGGTTAGGAATTTTTTGCTTCAGCCAAGCTGGTTCTGATTGGGACCCCGAATGAAATAGCGCCTTTGGGGGGTTTGAGGGGAATGGCGATCGCGCCTTTGGGGGGTTTGAGGGGAATGGCGATCGCGCCTTTGGGGGGTTTGAGGGGAAGGGCGATCGCGCCTTTGGGGGGTTTGAGGGGAATGGTCATCCGGGTCTCTTGAAAATGCTTCATCCTTGTTTGAAACGGCATGACAGCTCCGGTGGCATGGACTCCAGTTTGAATTTATAGGATCCGAGAAAAAATCGATCAGTCGAGAGGGATCGGGAAGGGGGACCATGGAATTGGTATGGGAGGGGCGATATTGGAGGGGGATGGGGGTGATGTGCAGTCCCTCGGGATCATGGCCAGAGCGATGGGGAGCGAGAGGGATCCGGCAGCGGAGCGCACGCCCTCGGAGCCGGGCGAGGCGGAGGAGGACAGCTGCGGCGCTGGATGCAGTGAGCGGGAGGATGAGGCGGCACGGCTACGCCGGGATTCCCCGGAGAGCATCTTGCTGGCGCGAGCCGTGAACAACATGGGGGCCCTCCTTGGGCGGCTCGGGCGCTTCGAGGAGGCGGAAGCCCACCACCTCCGGGCGGTGCGCCTGCTCGAGGAATCCCTCGGTGCGGAGCACCCTCTCGTAGCGAAGGCCCTGGCCAACGCCGCAGCTTTGCTGCAGAAGCGCGGCGACGTCCAGGTGGCACGCCCGCTTCTTATTCTCCGCCCCCTGCACACCGCTAAGGGCTGGCAGCCTTTCTCGGGCATCCACTTCAAAAAGGTCGAAGGAGTTACAGGTCACCGACGCGGTGCCCTGCAGCAAAGAGTCGCGTCACGTGGCATGGCGGGGCTGTGCGCATCCTCGACACCAGTTCAAGCCATCTCCCCTCGACCAAGCGTCCTCGCCTGCCCCAAGGCCGGGTCTCAAGAGAGCTTGTCCACGCACGATACGTCCCATGTTCCAAAGGGCTGTCCCAAGGGGCTGAAGGATAGACTGAATTGTTTTCTTCTGGCCTTGCGCGCCCTCCACCAAACTGTGCCTGCAACTCCCTACCCCCACCTTCACCTCTATGGCGACGAAGCCCTTGCGCTGGGCACCCTGCGACTGAGCTGCGAACTTGAGTAATGCGCTCCACACTTGCACTGCAGCTGTTGTTCTACACCGTTCCTACTTGGGGTCCCATCTCCACATATGCTTGTGGGTCCCAAGCCCTCCCGGTGGCCGATACTTCACCAACCGGTCGTCGCCTTCCCGGTATGTGTGGTATCGTGTGGGTGTGTGTGTGTGCTTATCCTTGGCCGATTCCCTCGGCACCGCGTAGCCACAGGATCAAAGGATTCAACACACACTTCGGGACACTTATCCGGATATTCCGGAGCTCTCTAGTGGAGAAAGTGTGGTTTGTGTGTGTGACTGCATTCATGACATAACCATGGACCAACAGGTCCCATCCATCGACCGGGAGCCACTGGGGGGCATGCCAGCAGGGTCCGCTTACTCCGTAACCCAGAGACCAACAGTTGTTTGGCGACGATCGGTCACATCGTTTCATCTTTCCATGCTGCTTTGCATCAGGGTTGGGAACATGTATGAGTTTGTGGTATCTTGTCACGGCCCCGCCCTGCTCCTGATTTGCTTCTCACATCCACTGGGATGATGGTGGGCTGGCTTTTGTTGGCCGATCTCATGCCGTTCAGTGTGTGTGTGTGTCCCTGTGGTACCCTTCTGATGGGTACTGCCTCTTTGAGTGCGTCGGGGATTCGTCTACGGCTCGCTTTTTGGGAGTGTCTTGGATTCGTCTGACGCTAGCTCCCTCTCCGTGTACAGTGCTCATGGTTATTACACATGCCGGGGGACTTGCGTTCTTTGACCTTGATATGAAGTACTGGCGGATCGCTGTGAACGGGGACGGCCGCCGGGTGGAAGTGGGTTTTGGGAGGCGGTTATCCCTGTGGTGCCATTCTGGCGGGCACTGCCTCTTGGAGAGCTCGGTAGATTCGTCTGTCGTGCTGCGAGGAGAGGCAGAAGGTGGTGATGTACAACTTCTGTGTTTTCCCTTGAATTTTGTGGGGAGCACTTAGGTGCCCGCATGTTTCCTTTTTTTGACATGGGGTGTCCATGCTGTGTGGTGTGACTGCATTCATGACATAACCATGGACCAACAGGTCCCATCCATCGACCGGGAGCCACTGGGGGGCATGCCAGCAGGGTCCGCTTACTCCGTTACCCAGAGACCAACAATTGTTGGGCGATGATCGGTCACATCGTATCATCTTTCCATGCTGCTTTGCATCAGGGTTGGGAATATGTATGCGTTTGTGGTATCTTGTCACGGCCCCGCCCTGCTCTTGATTTGCTTTTCACATCCACTGGGATGATGATGGGCTGGCTTTTGTTGGCCGATCTCATGCCGTTCAGTGTGTGGCATCTTGGCGGGTACTGCCTCTTTGAGGGCGTCGGGGATTCGTCTGCGGCTGGCTCTATTTATGTCCAGTGCCTTGGGGCTTTTTCACCTGCCGGGGGACTGGTGATCGACACCCACTTTATGGGGTACTGGCATCTCGTTGTGAACGGGGACGGCCACTGGAATGATTTGGATGATGGGATGTGGCTGTCCCTGTGGTACCCTTCTGACGGGTACTGCCTCTTTGAGTGCGTCGGGGATTCGTCTACGGCTCGCTTTTTGGGAGTGTCTTGGATTCGTCTGACGCTAGCTCCCTCTCCGTGTACAGTGCTCATGGTTATTACACATGCCGGGGGACTTGTGTTCTTTGACCTTGATATGAAGTACTGGCGGATCGCTGTGAACGGGGACGGCCGCCGGGTGGAAGTGGGTTTTGGGAGGCGGTTATCCCTGTGGCGCCATTCTGGCGGGCACTGCCTCTTGGAGAGCTCGGTAGATTCGCCTGCCGTGCTGCGAGGAGAGGCAGAAGGTGGTGAAGTACACCTTCTGTGTTTTCCCTTGAATTTTGTGGGGAGCACTTAGGTGCCCGCATGTTTCCTTTTTTTGACATGGGGCGTCCATGCTGTGTGGTGTGACTGCATTCATGACATTTCTTTTGCTCTTCACATCTCATTGCCAACAGGCACACTGCATAGCATTTCATTAAAAATAGCTTTCTTCTTACATGCTTTTAAGTGTGTGAGAGAAAATCTCTTTTGGAATGTCTTTTCTAGGCTGATTCACAGCTTCACATGCTTTTTAGGCTGATGCACAGCTTCTAAGGCAAAATGTTTAGAGTCTTTTGGGTTGGGTGGGTAGGGAAGGCAAAAGAACAGAGCTGCGGATTCCCACGGGCGGAACTCCTAAATACTGTCGTGTGTAAAGCCTTTAGATCTAACTCAGCTGCTGATTTGATCTAACGGCTCAGGAAACTCTGATCGATCTACCGGCACAGAAACCTCTAAAATTCCGCAGGCTCCAATTTAACCATTTCTTTTGCTCTTCACATCTCATTGCCATGTAACAGAGATCATTAGGCACACTGCTCTGTGCCAGGCTGCCGCTGCTGCTGCTGTCGCCATCTCGGAGTGGTCCACCCGAAGTACTTCTCCATGTGCTCGTCGGGAACAGCTGCCGGGTCAATGTAGGAGTGGATGGCAGAGGACAGCTGAGACCAGCCGCCCAGGAAGCAGCACTTCTCAAGCGCCGCGCCCACAGCCCTGGCACAGGTACAAGCCCCCTTGCGGGTGCTGTGGCCAGAGAAGTGTCCCCCTTCCGGAGGGACACACCCAAGCTTCCCCAATGCCAACTGCACCCAGCCATTAGCTTGCGCCGACTGGAGCTTTCCCTGCTCCCACGGCAGCCTCCAGTAGCTGCCCTGCACCTCCGAGCCCGTCACCGGGCGATGCCCCCAACAGGCATCCCGCACCTGTTGCCACTGCTGCAGGAGCTGCACAAGCCCCGCCACCCCCGCCGCGGGGATGGTGAGCCTCCTCCTGAGGCGCACGTGCCCCCTGCCTTTCTCCTTGTGGAGAACCACGGAGATGTCCTCACCTGTGATGCTGATGTGCTCCCTGCGCATGGAGACGCCCGTCTCCGGCCGGCCGAAGGTGACGAAGGCAAACACCACGTAGGTGCACGCCCTGAGCAGCTCCGTAGCTGCCCGGCCCACCGGCTCCAGCCCCAGCCCGTGCGCGTGCACTGCCGAGACATGCCTGGCAGGCAGCCAGGTCCGCACCGTCTGCTCCTCACCCGCGGCTTCAGCCGCCTGCACCTGGAGGCGGGCCATGCCCTTCACTGCTCTGGAGATCGCCCGGCCCCTGGCAGGCCCGGGGAACCCCATGTCCTCGTGGTAGTTGTTGATGGCGGATAGGTAGGGCTGCATGTTGGACGCCTGCACCGTGCCCTTGTCCAGCATGTGAGCAATGTACAGCCTCACCGTGGCCCCCGGTGCCGGAAGCCACTGTCTGCCCTCCGCCTCACAGAACGCCATGAAGGCCCGAGCCTTCGGCCGGTAGTTGCCCACCGTCTTGCCGCCCAATGCTGCCCCCTGCATCTGCACTGCCAGCTCAGTGAGGGAGCTGTCCCCCAACTCTCCTCTCCAGCGCTCCTGAAGCGCCGCATCCCAGCTAGTCACCTCCTGCACCGCTGCCGGGAGCACCTCATACCTCTCCTTGCTCATGTCCAGGTCCTCCTTGTCACCATCCTCGTAGGCAATGTGGGTTAGGCCGTCCGACCTCGTGTCACCCACGGTACCGGTGTACCAGGCATCATCCTGGGGCCAGTACACCTTCACCTTGAGGCCACTCGCCAGCCCCGCCTGTGGCGCCTGCCCGGCTGCCCGCCTCCCATCCTGCAGGTAATGGCTCACCGGGAGGCGGAGATGCGGAACATGATGCCGTCCCAACCTGAGGCCCCGAGCAGCTCGGACCCTCCTAGCCGGCTGGGAGTAAAGAGGTCCCTGCCCCGGGGCAAGATCACCACCTCGTCGGCCATGGCCTCCAGCTGCTGGAACCACATCTGCCCCGGCCAGTAGGGCGCCACCACCGTGGCGGCGCACTTCTCCTCCCGCAGCTTGTGCGCCACCTCGTCGAGGAGGGACCACGGGGGGTTGACCCAATTGACCTCTCCTAGCCAGGAAAAGGCCAAAGAGTCCACGCCCTCGCACCCCGGGTCGTGCCACTGTGCGTAGTAGCGCGGCAGCTGGGCGGAGAGCTCCGAGGCGAAGCGGTCCACGGTGTGCTGGTGCCATTCCCGCTCCGCCCACTGAAACCACCTGCGGTTCAGCCGCCAGTCGTCCAGGTCCCGGTCCCGAGACAAGCGGTCGGCCCACTCGTTTGCCTCGCTTCTGATGTACCTCGCCTGGAGCTCGATGTCGTTTAAGTCCAGCAGGATCCACAGGCGCCGCATCCGCCGCATCAGCTCCGGGTTGCGCGACGTGAAGTGCGAGAGCATGGCCACCACCGCCTGGTTGTCGCAGTAGAGGCGCACCACCTTGCCGGTGAGCTCTCTCAGGAAGGATTGCACCGTCTTGTACACAGCCTCCAACTCCAGGTGCGTGATGTGTAGATGCCGTAGCTCGTCGGACCAGAATCCTCTTGCCGCGTGCTTGAGGTTCAGCACCCCGCCCCATGCGAACAGAGACGCGTCGGTGTGCACCTTCGCTCTCGTGGGGCTGCGCCAGATCTTGCGACCGTTCCACCGGCTCTGAGCCGGCAGCCTGAGCCACCACTCGATGTCGCTCCACGCCTGCCGTGTGAGCTTCACCTTCGCGCCCCATCCCCGCCTCGTGGAGAGCACGAAGTGGAGCTCCCTGAGATACAATCTCGCCGGAGGGACTGCCAGATACACAGACTGGCAGAGCCCCGTGAACGCTGCCAGCTTCCGAGCTGGGAGCCACCTCCGCTGTCGCGACGCCTCGCTGAGAAGCGCCTTGGACTGCAGGTGAATCTTCTGCAGCCTCGCCGGTGTCACGCGGAACTGTCCCGCCTTGAGGTCCACCTCGAGCCCGAGGTGCTCCACCAGCTGCGTCGGCTCCCATTGCCCCTTCTTCTCGTTGCGCGACAACCCGAGTCTCACCAAGACCCGAGATGTCAGCTCGCGCGCCCTGAGCGCCTCGATCCTGCTGCTTAGCAGCAACAGGAAGTCGTCCATGTAAGGGAGCACCCGCGCCCCCTGCTGATGCTCCTCGCGGCCGCATCCTCCAGCTCGTCTTCGAACTGCCCAACGTCGTCGCACCTTGCTTCCACTTTGCAGCTTCCGCACCTCCCGCCGATCCTCCGCGGATCTCGGAGAGCGAAGGCACTCCACGAGCACCTTCATGACCTTGACGAAGATTCGTGGCGAGTCGTTCCAGCCGAAGGGAAGGGCGCCGCACTGGAATAACTCCCCCCGCACGTCGAACTGCATGTACTCCTGGAAGGCGGGGTCGATCCCCACGACATGGTACCCGTCCTGGAGGTCGAAGCTGATGCACCAGTCGTTCGGCTTGGCGAGCCGACGCAACTTCTTGAGGGTCTCCATCTTGCACCGCGACTTCACGCAATGCGCGTTCAGCCAGCGAAAGTCCATCACAAGACGCCACTTGTTCGTCCCCGGCTTCGGCACCAGGAACACTCGGGATACGTGTCGTCGCCTTCTCGCTCGCACCCATGCGCCCGTTTTGAGACACCTCTCCGTCTCTGCGGACATCCACTCCAGCTGCTGAGGGGTGGCGTCGACAAGAGACACTCCGTGATCGAAAGGCTTGGGCGCCTTGTCGACCCAACGCATCTTGGCCCCTTTGGTGATCCACTCCATCACCTCGGAGTTCGCGCCAGCTGCGCGCCATGCCCCCCTTCGACTCCGCACCCTTTCCTGTAGGGTGGGCTCTTTCCGTTGGACGCCCCGAGGGGCGGAAGGCGTCCAACCTTTCCGTGATCGGAAAGTTAGGTCTGGGCTTGGGCGCCTCGCCCAAGCCCTGACCCTTTACCTCCCTTGCCGCTGCCGCGGCCACCTTCACCTTTTCCAGCGCCTTTGCCCTTGCCTGCTTGACGGTCACGAAAAGTCGAAACTTTGGCGCTGGCATTGGCGTGCGTGTTCATCACTGCCTTCGCCTTCGTGGTGTCGAATTCCTTCAACCACTTCGTGAGCACTGAGTCGCTCACCAACCCGTCGCTGCCTGCGTACACCTTCTCCTCGATGAAGGCCAACTTCGCCCGCAACGCCTCAGCTCCGCCGTGCGACGTAGCATCAGACTCCATGCTCGCTCTGAGCTGCAACATGGTGTAACGGTTGCTCAGGAGCGAAAAAACGCCCTTAAACGTGTTGTGCGCTGCGAAAACGCGCTCACTCAATTCCTCCACCGTTGGGGGGTCCTTTTCATCTTGACACCAGTCCAGGGTCACCTCGGAAAACGCAATCGCATCGTGCATGTACGACAGCGCAGGGGCGAGCACCAACTGCTCGTAACGCATGGACGAGTTGGTGCGTTTGGAGAGGGCGTCGTAGGTCTTGTCGTTGTACAAGTCGTACATCTGCGGCATGTCCGTCTCCAGTGTTGCAGGTCTCGCAGGGAACGGATTCCCTTCAACGTGTGGAACATACGGGAGCTTTTTTAATGCCTCCAACTCCGCGTCTCCGCTCTGAGCGGAACCACCATCCTGCGAAGCGGCTTTCGCTGCCGCCTCCTCCGCGACTTCAACTCTCGCTGCGAGAGTCTCCATCTGCTTCATCATGAGCTTCATCATTTCGCCCTGTTGCTCCAACAGGACTTCCATCCCGGACTTCGCAGCCGGTTGTCCAGCCGCGCCGGCATTGTTCTCCGACGCGCTTTGCTCACCTTCTTGATCGTTCATTGTAGTAAGTCGTCAAGGGTTTAAACTTCCACAGTAACGTTAAAATGTGGGGTAAAATTTTTTGCAGTGTGCCGCACTAAGAATTTCTCCGCGAGGAAAAATTTCTTGTGAAGTTCTTTTGCGAAGGCAAAAGAACAGAGCTGCGGATTCCCACGGGCGGAACTCCTAAATACTGTCGTGTGTAAAGCCTTTAGATCTAACTCAGCTGCTGATTTGATCTAACGGCTCAGGAAACTCTGATCGATCTACCGGCACAGAAACCTCTAAAATTCCGCAGGCTCCAATTTAACCATAACCATGGACCAACAGGTCCCATCCATCGACCGGGAGCCACTGGGGGGCATGCCAGCAGGGTCTGCTTACTCTGTAACCCAGAGACCAACAGTTGTTTGGCAACGATCGGTCACATCGTATCATCTTTCCATGCTGCTTTGCATTTGGGTTGGGAATATGTATGCGTTTGTGGTATCTTGTCACGGCCCCGCCCTGCTCTTGATTTGCTTTTCACATCCACTGGGATGATGATGGGCTGGCTTTTGTTGGCCGATCTCATGCCGTTCAGTGTGTGGCATCTTGGAATCGCCCCGCCTTGTTTCTGCATGCTTCTCTATTCTACTGAGGCAGTCGCGGGCTGCCTTCGGTTGGTGTGCCTCACGCTGTTTGGTATTGGGGAGGGGAGGGGGCAATATGGTCTGTAGGCCTGCGAACGATGTCCGTGCGGGATCGCCGTGGTTTCGAGGCCTGTGAACGTGTGGTGTGGGGTTGAGGGGGGGGAGGGTGTGTGTGCAGGGAGCCGAGCAAGCATGGCTGCTGGCGGAGCGTGGGCTGGCAATCCGCACGGCTTCGTATGGGGAAAACCACACGGAGGTGGCCGAGGCGCTGACGTTGATGGGGATGCTATTGGTGGATCAAGGCAAGCTCGAAGAAGCAGTGCACATGCACGGGCGCGCATACACCATCTGGCGTGCAGCTTACGGTCCGGTGCATCCTCAGGTACGAGGGATAGGAGGGGCGGGGGGGAGGACCCGGGTGGAAGTGGAGAACACTTTGGAGTGGGCATGGGACCGGAGGGCGAAGGGTATCAGAGAATGCGCCGGTTGGGTTGCGATGGGAGCTCGGGTCAGAGGAATGCAGGGTCGTGCGATGGAGACGGGATAGGGAAATGAGGGAGGTGAGGGAAGTGGTGGTGGCAGGGGAGATGGGAAGAGAGTTGGGAGAGCCCTTTGGCTACGCCGACGATGAGGGGTAGGAATCTAAGGATAGATGAGGATAGGGACAGGGGGCCTGTCGTCGGCAGAGGATTGAGCCTGTGCGGAGAGACCCCCTGGACTCTCAAGCCAGGTGTGCGCTCGGGGGGCAAAGCTCCCCCCGGATTCTTGCCCTACTGATCCGGGCCTTGAGGTGCTGGAGGGGGCAGGTGGCCATCGCGCGCAGCAACCTGGCCGAGTGCCACGTGCGGGCGGGTGACTACGAGCAAGCCCTCAAACTGCGCAAGTGAGCTAAGCCCCCTCCCCGATGAGCGGTGCGCACGCCGGCAGGGGGGTCTTTGTGACACCTTACTACTCAAATCCGTGTAGATGCTCGCACGCAGTGACACACATGATACCTACCACCGCACTGCGGGGAGGTGCAGCCCACCCTGGAGATCCGGGTGTGTCGGTGTGTGCAGGGCCTCCCCGGCTCTCCTACCAACCTACTATTTGTTGACATGGGGTGTCACACGGTGACGGCATTGCTCTCGAGTCATACACACCGCTTGACCGAGCCATTCATATGCCCTGCTCCCATTCGTCAACGTGCCACTTCAGTGCCTTTCTATCCCACGCCTCCCCCCATGACCGAGTGGCCATTCCGTCTTTCTATCCCTGGCCGCGCCGTTTCGACAGCTGTCATCAAGCTAGTACGGGCGTGCTAGAGTGCTAGAGCCGGCATGCGTGCAATTGGTCGGAGCGGGGCTCCAGTCGGTGAAGTGACAGCTTCAGGAGCGATTTGGAGTAGGAGTTGGGTATGGGTTGTTTGTGCGGTGGTGCGGCTCTGACGGGCTAGGCGCGCACGCGGGAGGGCGCAGGAGCTGCTTGGAGATGGAGGAGCAGCTGCTGGGACGGGACCACCCGCAGGTGGCAAGCTCGCTGAGCAACCTCGGGCTCGTGCTGTACAACCTTGGCCGGCTGCAAGAGGCCGAGGCAGCGCTCGAGCGCGCCGTGCGGATCTGGGACAGTGCCATGGGTGGAGACCACATCAACGCTGCGGCAGGGCTGAACAATCTTGCACAGGCCCGCTCTCAACCCCCAACGCTCGACTCCCGCCGCGGCCACAGCTGCTTGTGGGGCATCTGGTGAAGCGCCCGTACACTTCATTCCTGGCGCGGGGAAGTGTACCCACCGCAGCCCATACGACGCGTGGCATGCGTGGGAGCCGCATTTGTGACGGAACAGGCTCAGGGACTGAGCTCTGCTAGAGTGTGCCGCGCATGTGCCAGGCGTCCCCGCAACATATGGCATTGACAAACCAGCGCCAGTCCAGCGAATCGGGCAAGCCACGATTGTGCGCACATGCTATTTGCATATGCCCTGGCATACTTTCTCGAAAGGGATGTTGGTGAAAAATTGGCACAGTTCATCGGATCTTAGACATCAGGCTTTAGCCACGGCCCTTGTTGGCATCTTCCCGTGTAGCGGGGACGTGTAGCGCCGGGGCATCTTGAGCCAACTTATCGTTAAACACGCTTCGTAAGACCCCCTGCGGGCAAGAAGAACGAGAACGAGACCACGCTGTGATTGCTATAGTTTGTACTCTTCTTGCTCTTGCTGCCCCACTTCATCCGTTGCCGTTCGTCCTCAGCCGCCCTCATGCACTGGCCGCGGCAACGCGCACAGGGAACCGAACGAGTCGTTTGCGAGAGCGAGAGCGAGAAATGGCCCAGAACATGGCGAAGCTCACAGGTGTGGCGCAGCGCCTACGCCATGGCATACCTGGGATGAACTGCTCCTGAGAGCCACTCCTCTCCTCGCCCCTCTCCCCCCTCCCTCCCGCACCCCCGTGTGACTGCAGGTGTGCAGCAGACTCGGCAAGCACGAGGCAGCGCTGGGCTATTACCGACGCAGCTTCGCTCTTCGGGAGGCGGCGTTCGGCCGGAATCACCCGCGCTCGGCGGAGTCCATGAGTAACATCGCCGTGCTCCTCGAGGACATGGGCACGCACCCCTCCCACATCTCCTCGCCACTCTATTTCCCTTTCCCACCCTCTCCATAGCTTCAGCCGTGTGCAATCGTCGCACATGTGGGTCCGTGTGGCGGCGGGAGCGTGTCCCTACCCCCCTACGTGCACGCTGAGCAGACTGAAGGGAGCTTCAAGGGGATGAGGGGGGAAGCGTGGGGGGAGGGGCTGAGAGGCACGGGTTGCAGGCGAGTACGAGCGGGCCGAGGAGGTGTGCAACGAGGCACTGAGAGCTCGTGAGGCCGTGGCCATCGAGGCCGGAAGCAAGGGCGACACCATGGTGAATGTGGGTCCTCTCTGAGCTGAATGCGGCCACTCCTCTCAGCCGCCCTCCTGCAGCCCTCAACGCATCGCCTTTTCTCGCACCACTTCAGCCTCTCACTTTGTGCCCCCCCCCGCCCTTCAGCGCGCCCCCTTGCAGCGCTCCCCTCAGCGTTCTCTTAGCGCCGCGCGTTTCATTCGTCCACCGTGCACTATCCCCTTCGTCGGCGGTCATCGCAGCTCTCTGTCCTGTTCAGCCCCCTCTGCCCACGACGGCCCTCTCAACCCCCATGCTATTGGCAAAAACACCTTCCGCCCCTTGCCTTATGCTAGCGCTACCCTGCTAAGCTTTGTTCTGGCAGCGTCCCCCTCAGGCCCCCTTCCTGCAGTGCTGCCTTCAACCCCCTCCTGTTCCAGCTTCCCTCAGCTTGCCTGTTCTTGACCACTTCTCTCAGCGCCCCTTCTTGCGCCGCTGGTCTCAACCCGACCCCATGCCGCTGCTTTCAGCTCCGCTTTGTTGCTGCTCCCCTCCTCACACTGCTCCCTTTAGCTGCCAGGTGGGTGTGACTCTCGCTGCCAATGGCTTGTGCCAGGTGGCGGTGTCCCTGGGGAACTATGCCGCGCTGCTCCAGCGGCGGGGTGAGCTGGATATCGCCCTGACGCACTCTATGCGCGCCTTAGAGGTGTTGCGGGCGCACCTCGGGTACCCCTCTCGCCCCCACTCGTCCGCGCTTTCTGTGTGCAGCAACTGCAGCCGCAACTTGTGAAGAGTCGGCCTCTGCAGGCGCATTCTTTCACACCTTCCCTGCGCCGCTTTGCCTTCATATAAATCCCCCTCTCGCCATCTTCCCTCCTCTTGGCTTGCAACTGCTGTGTTCCCCCCCAAGCCGTGTTCAATGCCATCCCACGGCATCGACGCGTCCCTACCCATGACCCGCACACGCATATTGTCTCACGCCCGTACGGCACAGCAATTGTGGCTTCTACGGACGTTCCCGCAAGCGCAAGGTGCGCGTGTCCGCAGCTCTGAGCATTCAGCTCTGAGCACGGAGGTTCTGCGCGTCCCATGCATGAGGGGGATTGAAAGCCTCCCCTTCGGTGGCGGGTTCGTTCTTGGGCAGTCTACAAAGGCCTGTCGTGGCTTCGTTGCATGTTTGTCAGGGGCGTGGTCGGGGCAGGAAGGTGGCGTTGCGGTGCATCATGCCACAGGGGCGGGGAGGGAGGGAATGGCATTGCGGCGTTTTGTGCGCGGAGGAGGGACCAGCCGTGGGGGAAGGGGATGGACGACACCATACACTTTGTGGTGAGGGGAACAGTAAGGGACGGTCGGTGTCAGGAAGGAGCACCCTCAGGTTGGCACGGCCGAGAATAATGCAGCCGAGATCTTAAAGGCGGTGGGCAAGTATGTCCCCCCTGCGCCCACTGTTCTCCCAGCCTTTGCTTACGCCTCAACCCTCGATTCCCAGCCTGTGCTTGCGCCTCAACCCTAGATTCCCTTCCGAGGGCTCTCCGCGAAGGGTCCACAGTGAAGGCCGCACATTGCAGCTGAGGCTTTCAGATTCAATGAAGTTTGGCAATAGAACGGGGAGCGGTGACGTGGCATGACCAAGTTCGCGAAGCTCCTCCGAGGGGGCCTTGCATCCGGCGCTTTGACCCTGATGCTTCGCCGTGTTTGGGGGAACGGGGACTTCTGGTGAAGGGTGCGCGACGCAGAGGTACTGTACCGGTCGGCCATCGACACGTGGCAGGCATCTCTAGGTCCCTCCCACATCAACGTTGCCATCGCCATGGGTTCCCTAGGCCAACTGCTCGCCAACTCTGACCAGGTCTGACCACCACCTGGCCACCACCTGGCCACCACCTGGCCACCACCTGGCCACCACCTGGGTCGAATCACTGCGTTCACAACTAGAACCAGTTTGTTGCAGCATGCGGCAGCTGTGTGCCAATGCTGAGAAGCTGCCAAGAATCCGATAGGTCCAAGGTCCTTTCTAAAGGCGCAGCCTGAATACACACTTTTGCTATCTTGCCTAAGCTTCTGGTTGGCCCTGTGCCGCGCGTTTCTGTCATCGGTTGGTTCACAGGGGTGGGCGGGAACCCGTCGCTGGGTCCAACCAGGACGCAGAAGCTGAACGCTACTTTTTGAAAGCTGAGCGGATCTTCGAGGAATCCTTGGAGGGTGGCACCGCCCCGGCTTATGGTCGCCCCCTTCCCCTTTCAATTTTGCGGACTGACCTCTGCCGTTGTTTAAATCAGATGCGCAGTGAGGCGCGGGATATCTGTCTACCCCATTCGTCCATCACCGCGTGATCCTCCATCCCAAACTTGAATAAGAATCACCTGAAACTGGTTGAAACCTTCAACCTTGCAAGAAATGTTGAGCTTCAGTTTGCAAGTGAGCCGTGCGATGCAGTCACGCAGCTCACACATGTATAAAGCAACTTCGATGGATGAAGAACCATGACACGTTTAGATCACTCCCAACCTATATCTCAACCCATTTAATCCACTGTGCACGAGTCAGAAGCATATTTTTCCCCAGAAGCTGCTGGCCGCATGGTTCGGGTAGTGTTCGGGTGTGACCATGTGGTGCCCATTTGCTACCTCTGCAAAACGGAGATGACTTGTGGGGGGGGGCACGTGGTGGAGAGGCAGGCTCACTGTTGAACAACCTGGCCATCCTGCTGCACCAAACCCGACGTACCGAGGTGGGAATTGACCATCCATTATGATATAGTATCCATCGTATGCTGATGGTTCGGTGCAAACCTCCATGCACGTGCCCAGTCATTTTTGCTAAATGATGAACATGCTGCACTAAGAGATTCCACCAGCAGAGTCCTGCGCATACTAAAGGGCACACGCTCTCCCGGTTTCTCGAGATGCCATGCTCACATGCTTGCGTAATGATTTGCAGGAAGCTATTCCCAAGATGTTGAAGGCGGCAGAGTTTAGAGAGAAATTGCTGGGGAAAGAGCATCCGGATAGCGCCACCACACGGAAGCGGCTGGCGACATTGATGGAAATAGCAGCAAAAAAGAAACGCGCGAAGCAATGAGTTTTTTGTTGACTCCACACATCGACTAACAACAAACATCAGCGCTACCCAGCGCTGACTAAATAATAATCGGTCGAATCTCAGTACACCACCTCGGCTAAGGTGTCCAGAAGAAAATGTGACTCGTAGCGATGAAACAACAAAGAGGTCCATAATGACTTAACGTGATGAAGGAATAAAGAGGTCTATGAGTAGGCAACGTGATGAAGGAATGCCTCGAGGACAACAAATCTAGCTGTACAGCAACTACTGTCGCAACACTGTATTATATGGCTCCGACGTCCAGAATCTAGAAGTGAAGATGCTGATGAACGCGGTCAAAAAAGACCTCGATGAACCAGCTGTCAGGACGTAGTCTAAGGAGCTGTGGAGCTGGTCATGACAGGCCAGAACCCTTTGACTAACCACGCGATGAGGCGTCCCCTGATACCCGTGACTACCCATCTCCATACCCATCACGGGTGGTGGAAACTCATCGAAGATATTGTACGATACCCCACGGCATGCATGAGCGGCCAATGTGATGTCTCTCGGGATCGGATGCAAAGACAGCACCACGGCAGCAGAGGGCATGCCACATATTCCTTGGCTGTCATCGCTCAGCAGACCGAGAGGGCATGGCTGAATATTGATACAAGGAGGCACGGGCATCGCGGGATCATCAACTAGCAGCTCAATCAGTCAAAAGCTCAAGCATTGCCCACATCGTTGGGGTGTGGGCGGATGTCATCCATGTGGGAGTCTAGCGCGCGGGGAATCACCTTGACTTTGTCCTTCAGTCCAGGCACAGGCTTCGTGAACAGAGCTGCCAGATTTTGGTTAGTGTCCACTCAGGAAGGGGGTGACTGCTCGGCCCGCACCGAGCAACGCACGCATTCGTTGGAAAGGATCATGCCATGCTTGACCGTAGGGGATCGCATGGCATTCTACTGCATGATAGTGCATGCAGGATAATCATGATGACCATCACCGGAAGCTCCGCCCAGTCTGTGAATGAACGGGCGGTTGAACCACAGTACATGCGGAAGTGGGTGGAGTGAGAGTGTATAGGGCCGAGAAAATCATGTATCCAGCACAATCCGACGTGGGGATGGCATGGGTATGTGGCTGTGGATGGAGTCGGCTGGCACCCAATGTTGCCTGATGCCCGGTATGATGGCGGAGATGGAAAATCGGGGTGAACTGACCGACACCCATAGCATGATTTTCAAAGAACTGGGCTGACCATTGCATTCAGGAAGAGTAAGTAGCTTCTGCTGTGCAAATTGGATAAACCCGCGCGTATACGTCACATTTAGGGTTTTGGGTCACAACCAGCATACGGATAACAGACATAATCCGCTGCCCAGCCACGACAGCTACAGCACCGTACGTGGAACTAGTCGAAGACATCTTAGCATCAGCCTGCTGCCCACAATGTGAAAAGGGTGAATCATGCTGCATACAAATACGAGTCCGTCGGAGTAAGACAGGCATTCTTGGCCGTGTCTCTGGCGTGATTAACATCCAATAAGCGCATAAACCTGCAGAGTGATGACGACAGAAAGGGTAACCCGTGGATAACATTGTGATAATCAAGCATTTAAGTAGAATCCATAGCGGCACTCGATATGCGTACCAACGTTTAGTTGTATGTTGACCTCTGCATTTGACCATGTATTATATAGTGCAGTTGCCGCTTGCTGATTGGTGTCACTAAGGAATAGTCTACGCGAAAACCGTAGCAAAATTTTGATATCGATAATTACGGCTGCGCGCAGTGTATATAGGGGATTTAATTATTGAAACACTATAACGGCATTTTATGGTGCACCCCATTATTTTGAATCGCCAAATCATGCGTTATAAATTGGCACGCGGGGTCACGTTATTACCACCGACCACTTCATTCGCGACGACGAAATGCATACATGCTGTTCGTCGGGAACTCTAGTATTTTTCTATATCATTTCCAGATTCGGCGTTCCGATGAAGCAATGCTTCCCTGCATTGGCTCCCTACCTATCTCGACTTCGTTAAGCAGACGAGTTTTTCATTAATCGATTGAACTGCTCGATTCACCTGAGTCTTGATGGAAATAAGCTAAGACGGGATCGCAGTGTACATGACCAAAAGCCAGTCGCGGACACGACCACCAATTAATGCTCGGAATGCATCGAAATGGACAAGGTTCGCAAGGATTACAATCCGAATGAATGGATAGCACATCCAAAAGCAAGTCATCTGGTTCGATAAGTTCCTGCTTTCGCTCAGGGTGCGAGATAGGTCGTATCATATGTATGCCATCACTTGTTGAGATGCCGCTGTTGCTTGGTACATGTGAGTGCGTTGCAGTAAACGCCCGCGTGCATTTAGATTACTTGTTGATAATAAAATTCTAAGCTTTGCTGAGGAGAGGCATCATCGATCATCCCGCATCCAAATGAAGTCCGTGAACTCACCGAGACCAGCCCGCATGACGTAGCACTTTCAAAGGCTGCACCTATGTAAATCCCTTGATTGTAAGGTTGGCGAGGGCCCGTTCAATAGAGCGAGGTTAGCAATTTGCTTGGAAATCCCCCCCACGTCAACAGATATGACCCTAATTTGATTATGATCAGTAGTACCAGCATTTCACGATACGAAGTGAATTGATTGTTGTCACAATTACAAGATGCCAGAAGCGGCTGTATACATATAGAGTGTGAAGCCACTTCACAGAGGAGATTCGATGGAATTCCTGCGCGGCTTCACCCAGGCATCTTTGCTCATACTTACGGGGCTGGCAGGAGCTTCATGGGAGCCCATCGCACTTAATCCCCCATCTCCATTTCCATGCAGCTTTTGAAGAAGACCTGCCATCGCGATGAGCATCCGCCCAGTTTAAGAGAGCTGAGCATTGAGCATTAGGGTTCCTTTGCAGTATGACAAACCGCAGGAATACTGACAACTATGGCATGAAGAACGATGGCATGGATTTGGCATGACTATGACAAACCGCCAATCAGAATCTCGAGAAATGTCATAGCTATGCCAAAATGACATATTTCTTCATGTCATAGTCGTCAATATTGTCCCGTTTTGTCATATTATATGCTATATTATGCGGCTGTACACTACGTATCTGAATCGCTGTTAGTCAATCATGGCAATCATCTCCAACACGCTTTGCCCACCAACATGATCAGCAACGGGGGCAGATTTACAACCGACGTGTCGCACCACTGACTACAGACAGCCATGCGCATCGTTCGGCGTGCAACAATAAATCAAAAGCACCAAAAGTGCCAGCTTGCGCCAGTGCGTTGATCCGTGGGCCACCACTCCCCGGATCTCGCCCCCGGCAAAGGACACCGGGGAGAAGCTACAAATTGGGGTTAAGAGACTTGCCATGGTTGTCCGCGGCCGGGCTGCGTATGGTGTTCACTATGCTGCGGTCGCCCATCACAGAGAAATATCTTTGGGAGGTCGACCTGCCGGCCCAGCAACAATCCCGTCTGCTGTTACCTAAGCTGTGAACACGTGTTGTCACCTACAACACGCTCTTGTGGAGATGAATAGTGGCCCTTGCTACCTGCTGACAAAACCATCCGGGCATCCCTCACCAGATGAAGCTCTGACATCCAACAAGATCTCAGCGGAGAGTCGCATGGTGCACAGTGCGCGGCCCAGCGAAGAAGGGGCGCACTTGCGGCGCTGCTCAAGGCCACGCTTCTTCGGGGTGTCCGCGTCCTTCTGCGGGGTGCAGGAGGAGTTTCTGCGCTCAAAGGCGGCGTTCCCGTCGAAAGACCTGCCTTCATACGCCTTGATTGGCCTGAGGAGATAATACAGACGCTTTAATCATGGTCCTGCAGGGCCTCCGGCAGGTGCTGCCTCCCTGCAACCCCTTCTGAAGGGCCTCAGACAGGTGCTGCCTCCCTGCAACCCCTTCTGAAGGGCCTCAGGCAGGTGCTGCCTCCCTGCAACCCCTTCTGAAGGGCCTCAGGCAGGTGCTGCCTCCCTGCAACCCCTTCTGAAGGGCCTCCAGGCAGGTGCTGCCCTGCAACCCCTTCTGAAGGGCCTCTGGCAGGTGCTGCCTCCCTGCAACCCCTTCTGAAGGGCCTCTGGCAGGTGCTGCCTCCCTGCAACCCCTTCTGAAGGGCCTCAGGCAGGTGCTGCCTCCCTGCAACCCCTTCTGAAGGGCCTCAGGCAGGTGCTGCCTCCCTTCATCTCCATCGGAACTCAGCATCACATATCGCAATCCAATATGGTCAGTCCACCACCCCAATTCCCTCCCACCACTCAGCCCTCCACATCCCCCCTCTTCACCTTGCTTGGCGCTCACCACCCCACTTCCCTCCCACCTCTCCGCACCCCCGCTCCCCCACCCTCTCCGCCTTGCTCAGCACTCACCCCATCCCTTACCTCGCATGCCTCCCCCCATAATGATCAGCACTCACCCCGCCAGCACTCACCCCGCCGGCCCTTCTCACCAATCGGCGCTCGGTCCCCTCCCTAACCCTCTCATCACTCAGCACTCGCTGCCGAGCACCGCTGGGGGCGCGCGTGCGAGTAGCCGCCCCAAGCGGCACCCGCCCAGCGGAGGCGAAAGCATGCGAATCGCAGCAATGCGGGCAGAGAGGCGAAGAAGGGGGCTCACATGCTGCGGCTTGTCTTCATTTTCAACGATGCTGGCAAAGGTGCGCCGGTGGCTGGTGACGCGCGCGCCGCATCGCGGGGGACGCGCAGGCTCTTGGCCCGCACGCCATCCGGTGGATTCACCGGCGAGTGGAACACGTGGCCCTTCAGCTTGTCGCATGACGAGGGGGGCGACCTCTCGCTCGGACGCCACTCCTTCGGTTCCGCGAGCTGCGCCGGGGCTGCCCAGCCGGCGCGGGTCACGACGGGCGAGCGCGGACAGGCAGCTCGCGAATGCTGGGAGCCGCTGCGGCCATCGCTTCCTCGCTTGCTCTTCTCTTTCAGCTCGAGCATGCTCTGCCGCAAGTCCATGTTGGCGGCCTCCGTGTCGCTGTCGGTGTCGGTGTCATCCGAGTAGTCCACTCCGCCGAAGAGCATGCGCTCCACCGAGTTCCGCCGCGGCGTCATCGGCTTGGCCGCTATTGGCTTGGCCGCCGCATGGTGCGGACTAGCCTCCACCTCCACCGCATCCCTGCTTTGCACCCAATGCCTCAGCTTCCCTCTCCACCTGTCCTAGGACCTCCCTTCTCCGGCCCATGCGCCTCCAACATCCCTCAACTCAGCTCACTCCTTACCCTAATGCTCCTGCTGGGCCTCCCCAATTCAACTGCCCCCTCTGCCTCCGCTATCAAATCCCTTCAGGTTTATGGGTCCGAGCGGTGGGCTGCGACACCTGTCCGCAGAGCACAGAGCACACCACGTGGCAGCAGAGCACGACACCTGGCCGCAGGGCACAACACGTGGCAGCAGGCAGCAGATTGCGACTGAGTGTCCTGAGAAATACCAGCTGCGCACTGTGGTGCTCTGCAGGCACCTGGGACTCTGACTACGGGGGCTCCGACGGTCCGCGTTGGCCCCAGCGGACATCCGAAGCTTCCGGACGGGTCGAGGTGCGGTGGGGCCGCACTGTGAGAAGAGTCTTTGCGAGCGCTCGAGGACGTATGCATTCTTGAAGGCTGTCTCGTCCTCCAGGCTGCCAATCACCGACTTGGGGACCCGTTCCAGGAAACTATCCTGCAGGTATGCCACACCGCATCTCCGCCCATCAGCGCAATGTTGTCACCGCCGATTCAGAGCTCATCCGAGCATCACGAGCCTCCTCCCACTTCCCCTCATCCGTTACCCATTTGAGGGGAAGGCCGTCTCCACGCTCTGAGGGGCTCCAAATCCAGCTCATCCAGTGCACCAACAGTAAAACTGAACAAAAAGAGGCAGTCGGGGGGGATCAGAGACTGTCACAACCAGTCGCAGGTCTCTCCTGTCTGCAGGGACCGCCTCCCAGAGGGCCCGCGGAGTCGCAGCCTGTTACGCGAGACGGTCCAGGATCCCTCCAGCTCGGGTAGCCCTTCCAGCCCGTGGGTAGGACTCAGCCATCCGCGGTCGCGGCCTATCCTTGGGGAGGCGCCGAGGGGGCGGTGGCCAAGTCGCACGTCGGGTGCGGCGGGAGGCGGGGAGCGAGGAGGCGCCTTGTTAATCTTGTAGATGCGGATCTCGGTGTCGGCCAAGGCGATCCAGCCCATCTTCTGACTGTGGAAGACCACAGACTCGCCGAAGATGTCGCCCACCGCGAGGTCTCTCAGCTTCCGCAGGTGAGGCTTCATCGCCTGCCACCGCACGCCGGTATGTAAACACCCGCTCCCCTCCCGAACTTGCCCGCATGGGTTCTAACAGCGGCTCCTCTCGCATGCCCCCCTCCATCCACTCGCACCCCCATCGCTGAATGTCTGAATGGGCACATTGGCGGACGCCGGGCCAATCACGCTTGCGTACCGGGGGTCGCGCGCCCACGCGGTCGGATCCCGAGGGCGCCCGCCACGCACTTCGTGCTCGGTGCGGTGCGCCTCTGGCGGGGGGAATGCGGGGAGCCGAGAAGATGCGTCTCGCCTTTGCTGGCGCGGGGAGCCGAGGTCGGTGGCGGGTGCACATGCACTCTCATCAGCATCTCGCAAACGGCCGATCGGATGAGCTCCGCCGCGCTTTTGCCCGCGTTGCCGAGATTCCACCTCCCTGTCTGCTCGCAGGAATCTGAAGCAGCAGGGCGGGGGCGGGGCGGCACCTTAGAGATCACGGCGGACTCCGTGGGCACGTTGGACCCGATCCAGGCACAGAGGGAGCACTTCCCCGACACGAGGAAGAACAGATGCATCCCCGAGTCCAACACAAAGACTGTGTCCTTCGGGTGCACCACCTGATCGGTCGAGCCAGCACCGCCCCAAGTGGCAGGTCAGGGCGGTGCGCCGCAATGGCACTCAGCACGCCACCCCTTGCCATCACCATCCCGGTCCGAGCTTCGCGTCCGAGCTCGAGCACCGCCCACCCGGTAGGAGGAAGCAGCATACAGGTGCAGGGCGCAGCTGCGACATGATGTTCTGCTCGCAGTTGGATCCAAAACCCAGTGGTAGCCCAAAGAGCAGCGAGCAAAGACCCGAGAACCGTCTGACACACCCAGCTGAAAAACATATGGCGCGCATGGTACCACACGCACCTGCGTCATATGAGGTGGGTAATGCGGTGCCACCTCGTGCGGCATTGGGCACGCTAGCCAAAGCTGCTCTGGATCGCTGCATCCCAACGGAGGAGAAAAGCATACGAGAGACAAGGTAAAAGAAGATATCGGACTGAGAGAATAGAAAAAAAAATTGGAACAATATGAAAGTGGAAGAACCCTCAACGCTACACGTCATGCACAACACCCCGAGGGAAAAAATCGAACTAGTAATGTTGACGCCTGTTACTAGTACACGCCTGTTAGTACTGCGCACTGCAGATAGCATTGTCCTCTGTATATGTATGTTACGGTATGAGCGCGCCGCTGGCATATGCCAGCCGATTTTGGTATGAGCGCGCCTGTACCAAAAAACTTATTGGTATGAGCGCGCCTGTACCAGAATATTTTGGTACAGGCGCGCTCATACCAAGGCGCGCTTGTACCGTATCATATATACACATACGCACACACGCACTGGAGGGTCAAGGAGGGGGCACCGCCGGGGCGCGATCTGGAGGGCCACGGGCAGGCATAGGCGGGCTCAGCCAGGCGGCGTCAAGTGTCGAGGATATCTTGAATGAGTGGGATGACCTTTTGTCGCCGGGCCCGGGGAGTGGGGTCTGGACTCAGGAGCAGAGTGGGGCCTCGCCGGAGCAAGCAATGGCCTTGGCTGAGGGAGGGGTGGCCACCTTGATGGGGGCGAGCAGGCGGGTGGCCGGCCTTCTTGGGGGGGTTGATGGCATGGGGGGAACTGATGAGGATGACGGGGGAGATGTGGGGAGGTCCGCGGGTGGAGATGACACACGCTGGGCCCCTCAGAGCCCGGGGGCCCATCCCGGCAGCGATGACCACTTACAACAGGTTGCACAGCAGCATACGGCATCTCATCAGCTTCTGTGCCCATCGGGCGAGGTTGCTGGCCGTCCCGGAACTAACAGTGAGCAGCTGTCGGGAAGGCGACGACCGGGTGGTGAACTATCGGCCACCGTAAGGGCTTGGGACACACAGGCAACTATGGGGATGGGACCCCAAGTAGGAACAGTGCGGCGTGACAGTTACAGCGCAAGTGTGGAGCGCATTGCTCAAGTTCGCGGCCACCTCGCAAGGCAATCAGCGCAAGGGCTCCAGTCACGGGGAGTTGGTGCGGGGGCTAGAGGGCTACAGACGCAAGTCGATGGCGGATGCGCAAGTTTGGATGAGGGCAACCCAGTTTATCATTCTCAGCCCCTTGGGACAGCGCTTGGGCATTCTGGCCGTGGCGTGGGTGGGCAAGCTCTCTTGAGACCAGGCTGTAGGCGGCAGCGGGGTGATGTGGGGTGTGGGCTTGGTGGTGGAGGGATGGCTCGATTGGCGGGGGTGAGCCGGCTCCAGAGACACAGCAGCAGTGCGCCGGCAGGACAGCCGCAGAGGGGCTCAGGTGGCCCAGTGAGGCTCAGGGAGCAGAGGGTGGTCTTGCGCGTGGGCTTGGTGGTGGAGATATGGCTCGCGCAGATCGGGGGGCAGGGATGGACCGGCTTCAGGCACAAGGCGGCAGTGCGCTGGTGGTGCAGATGCAGATGGGCTTGGGTGGCTCAGCGAGGCTTAGGGGGTCCCATTCTTCACTAGTGAGCTCCGGAGAATCCGGATGAGCGTCCCGAAGTGTGTACTGAATCCTTTGATCCCCGGCGTGGGTACATAGTGCAGTCTCCTGTGGCTACGGGGTGCCAAAGGATTCGCAAGGATAAGCATACACACACGCACTTGTCAAGCATACATCCATTAGCTGATAACGCTTGACTGTGGACAGTTTCGATTCAACACCGATGTGCACCGCACTTGATTTTGGGTTATTGGAGTGACCATGGTGCGGAGGCCTGTCCCCTGCAGGCGGGCAGTGAACGGGCGTGCAGCAGTCAAGTGCAGCGCGGCGGAATAACGAAGGGTAACGAGAGCCCAAAACGTCGCCGAAGCGCTCCCCTTCCAAGCTGAAGGGCGACGCAGAATGCGCCAACACAGGCACCTGCGCCCTCTCCTCGCAGCATATGGCAGGTGACAGAACAGGCGTCAAGGCCCACTGGGAAGGCCTGCCGCGTGCCGGTGACCGATGCGCCGCATCCCATGACCCAGCTTCTCCAGGCGCGCAGCCCCGTTCACAGTCAGGCCTCGGCCCAATCACCAGCGCTTTGTGCGCAACTCCACAGTCCCAAGGCCTCGACGAGCGGCCGCCAACTGCACACCTACCAAAAGAATGTGTGAGGCATCGACCACCTCCCAACTCCCGCAGTGCAGGCCCGCCTCGCTCGCAGCCTGCCCGGCGCACCTCGCTCGCAACACCTGCGCCTCGCTCGCAGCCTGCCCGGCGCACCTCGCTCGCGGCAAGCCCGGCGCACCTCGCTCATGGCTTGAGAGAAGAAGACGGCTTCCTCCTCGAGGCAGTTCTTGAACGCGTTGGAACGGCTCTGCAGAAACTGGACTTGCTCACGGTAGTGGCTGGCTGCCTCTTCGGCCCGGAAGAGGTCCAGGTAGTCAGGCGCAGCCAGGCTGAGGCACTCCACGTGGGCCCCTTGCGCGATACACGTAGCGCTACGCTTCAGGTTGTTGATGATGCCGATTTCCCCGAACGTTGCGCCGTGCTCTGTCACGCGAAACCTTCCGAGTCACACACGCAGGTCGCGAGTCCTAAAGCACAGGAAGACTCGCAAAAACAAGAAGTGTAGCACAGAGCTAAACCGACTGTCGACCGGCCCTGTAGGGGTGGGTATGCGTCAGCGGGTCCCAAGCTCGTCAGCAACACAGGAGCCGGCGAGATACGAATCTCCGTGATGTTGCCCTTGCCCCGCTGCGAAGATTTATACCGTTATAAGCACTTTGGACACATGAGGTCTCCAAAAAAACTGTAAGCTTGCAGCGGCCAGTTGGTGTAGAAAAGGGCGCGTAACGGGCCGTTGGAAGGGTGCTGGAAGGTTCCCAGATGATTCGGGCATGATGTGCGCGCGGGGCGCACTGAGCTCGGTCATGTTTCCGAACTGCTTGGACTTGATGAGCACGCGCCCTCGGACTATCGCGAAAAACTGGTCACTGGCCTCGCCTTCGCGGCAGATGGTGACGTCCGAGGGGAAGTGGACGAGTCGCGCCGCTTCGCAGAACTTCTTCTGCAGCCGCAGCGGAAGGGTCGAGACGCATGGGATGAAGTGCGCGACCAAACAGCAGAGCTCAAGCAGCTCCGTATCCATAAGTTTCACCTTACGCTTCCTGCACTCGAGGGGCGATCTCGCCGCAGTTCTCAGAAAAAGCACGCCGTCCCGCGCCTTACATGCCCCGGGGAGCGCGGAGTGGAAGAACCCCACGAACAAAGGCACATTCAAACACATGAACACCATTTGTGCCTTGCTATCAGTTTTGGAATTCCCTGAGGACTTGGAGCGCCGATACAGCTTTGCTCCGCGCCAAGCACCTTGCCTTCCCCGCGAGATGGTGCGGCAAATGTTCTCCCCAGGGCAGGCGTAAATATCCTGGCGCATAATGAATTATGGTTTACGATTCTGCGTACACAGCGTACACAGCATCGGCTACCGGTATCACTAGCGCACCTCATCAAGGAGGACAAGCGATCAACCATGGTAGAGGTATCCGCCTTGTTGATGTGGGCCTTGGCACGAGCCATTGTGAGCCTCTCAAAAGCCTTTTGTGTGTTACTGGCCTCCGACACGGCTTGATGAAATGTATGTTTGAGAGTGAATGCGGCGTCTTGCATTGCGACGATGTGTGTGAAGAAGGGCTGTTGTTGCAGAGCTAGCGGAGTCAAGTGGCGCTCGATTGACGCGAGTTAGGAGTGGCACGGCAAGTAGGAGTGCATTGGCGGAGGGGCATATCCACTGCTTTGTCCAGAGGCGTATCTAGACTAGACTCGGAAAAGGTGCCTCTGGAGGCTATCGTACACAGCGGTGATAGGAACAGGGCGCCGTAACAGGTGGACACGCAGAATGTCACGTTTCCTCTCAGAGGTATGGGGAACCCCGGGTCCGGCGTTTGCGAACCCCATTGTATCCCACCATGGCGGTGGTGCACAGGTTTTCACTTTGGTTTCACAACCTTGAACGGTCTCTTTCGTGTTTCGTTCTAGATCACCGCCATAAACAGCTCGAGTTTGCCGTTCATACTGATTCTCCTATACCTCTCGTCTCTCGTCTGTCTTGCACTTTGAACATTTTCTCTGCAGCAGAGCAGAACCGAGTCGCATCAGCATGAATGCATGATGAATTGATGATCAATCAATCCACATTCCACAATCATCATCACAAATTGAAATTCAATTTCGAAATTCACAAATGAAATCACAATCAAGGAATCATCGGAACGTTGGAGTGGCAATCACGAATCAGTGTCCACAAAATCCGACGTGTAAGTGATAGGTAAGTAGCTACCACCAGCCAACGACTAGCTACCACCAGCCGTCGATCTCTTTGCTATATATAGTCTATATATAATGTGTTGGAGTATACTTAAGGGATGCCAACATTTGCTTAGCTACCACCAGCCCTTGGATGCTAAAAATCGACACTCACACTGGTGACAATGACTCATTCGAATGACCTCGCCCTCTAGCAATCATAGGAGCAGATATATCTGAAGAATCACAGGCGAAAATAACAGGATCGACCTGCTATTTTCCCTTGTGTCACAAGATACGATGTGGAGACCGCTTTTCCCCGGGCATCTATGCGGCCTCTATGACGTGGACCACTCAGCTGGCTGTATTTGAAATAACAGGAACGGGAACAGCATTGGGATCAGGTATCAAAAGGGCTCGACTGTCACAGGTGACCGATTGCTTGAACGCAGAAGAGAACGACGAACGATGATTTAATACGATGGGAGCTCGGCGACAGTGACTGCACATACTGGGCAGTGGATGCCGCATCACCCGTCAGATGGCCTAGTGGAGATCTCCTTTTTGAGATCGACCGTGTCTAGTATTGTACTGCCAAGCATTTATCGCCTTATACAAAGAATGTCTGATTGGGAGCAGGGGCGAGCAGCAGCAGCATATGCAACGCGTGACACCCAAAACGACGTTTCAGGGATAAATATAATAATGATTCACATCCAGCTCACGAGGAGGAAGAAGAGTGGAAGAAGTGGAGCCCAACAATGATTTGGACCAATAGAATACAGTAGTCACTTTATATAGGTGTATGACTTTTCGTGTGTAGAGTGAATATAATATTTATATTATCATTATTCTTATAGCCATGCCAATCATACGTGTGCCATTTATATCTGTCACTACAAAGTTGCCATGCCATGCCATGCCATCGCATCTTCGCATGCCGTGCCGATGCCGTGCCGATGCCGTGCGCCCCGTGCCATGCCATATGCCATTGCCATTCCATGCCATGCCATGTGCCATATGCCATGCCAAAGACATGGGGATTAAGGAATGCGTACAATGCGTACAGGGGGGAATGCGAAGCGTTCCTGGGGGGAATGACAGCGGGCCGTAGGCCCGCTGTCATAAAATCGCGGGGAGGGAGAAAAAAAAAGGGAAAAGGGGGAAAAAAGAGAGGAAGAAAGGGGGGG
>LGRX02006215.1:0-48638 GCA_001247695.2 Cymbomonas tetramitiformis
TTATAGGAAAGTAGATATATGCCGATATATACACTCTCAGTTGAATGTCAAAGCACAGTGAGATAGGGTTCTCGGTTCGTCTAAAGTCGGATTAAACTGAAAGATAATTGAGTTTAAGCTGGCGGACGGACCGTGACACACGAGCGGAGCAGACAGCAGGCACTGCAAGTGACATCCGAGCAGGCGAGGGGTGACACAGGGCACCACAGACCTCCCCCCTTATGGGGGTTGAAAGTCAGTGTTCCCATGACACCACCTCACCCCGAAGGTGGGAGTTGCACTGCAGGGCCAGCCGGTACTCCCGGGCAGGCGGCTAGGAGAAATGTAATGTTTCCTAGTCACTAGCTAACTCGTGATGTGCCAATTCAGGGTCTCAATCTAGGGTTTGGGGCTGAGTGCCAATCACATCGTCAGCTCCTGCAACGTGCGGCACCCAAACGGGCGAAGAGCGGAGAGCCGGCCAGTCAGTGTCCTCGTCCTGGAAGGCCAGGGGCAGGCTGCTAAAATTAATGAACAAGCAGGCTCCAATTTGTTGGCGGCGGCGTCCTTGATGTGTAAGGGCAAACGCTGCCAAAATAAGAAGCGGTCATCCCACTCCCAAGCGAGGCCAAAGCTGAAAGCAGCCTAGCACCACCGAATAAAATGAGCCGGTGCAAGGAGGGTGTGAAGGATGGAGGCGGAAAATGCAGGGAGCGCACACAAGGAACGTGAAACACTGTGCAAGGGTGACGATTGAGCGGTTGAGGTGGGTGGCGGTGGTGGCGAGAACACCACCAGACACCACCACACGTCGGTCATGGGAAGCGATGAAAGAAAGCGAGGAATGTAAAGAGATGAGGTCGTTACAGTCAAGGCACTCGTTCCCGCCGATGTCGAAATTGTCGGAGTCGTGTTTGGCGCCTGGTGCACAAGCACCACCAGGCACCACTAGGTCGTGACCAGTGGTAAATTGTCGTTGCCGAAGCAGGTGAAGTGCTGATCTCAGCGCGCACATGCGCGCATGCTGGCGCAAAGAAGCCATTCAGCCGCGGCTGTAAAATCCGTAAGGTCAAAGTTTGGGACTTTGGGTTGGCGTTGAAAAACTTAAAATCTCGTAAAATCAACCAAATCAGACGATGAAAAGGTCAAATTGTAGTAGAATTTTCGCGGGGAAAACGTCGGTGAAGTCAAAATAGGCGTCAGGTAAGCCACTTTTGCTGCAGACCAGGTGTTGTCGTCCAGAGGTTGAAGAACACAAAGGAATTGTCGGTTTATGCGAGAACAGGTGTTCCGCTCGGGTAAAACAAACTGGCTAAGCTCCCATCATCAGTCCGGCCGAGTGCTTTTATCATGCATCTCGGAAACCCGGATAATACGAAGTAATGACTGACAGTACAGTACTACTGTACTGTCATCCTAGCTACTAGCGGAGTCACGGTTCCGATCAGAGACGGGTCAGGCTAGGGGCTATCAGAGCCCATAATAATAACCCTGAACCTAAAGTCCAGCACACCACCCGGAGCTGTGACTGTAGCCAATAGGGCTAGGCAAGCGGAGCTAACTAAACAGATAACAAACAGCACTTTACTGGAAACAGATACACTTCTAGCTGGGTGCCCGGGGACTTGTCCCGGCACAACCCACCACTGCGGCTAAGGCTAATCACACCTCCAGGATCTTAATCAAGCAGACTCTAGCCACTGTAAAGCTGGTCGGCAGAGCCGAGTTCAGCAGACGGATTCCAATCAAGAAAAGCATCCGAAGTCAATTGAGAAGAGAATTTGTAAGTACTGACACCACCAGACCCAAGTGGGTCAGGCGGATCCCAAAGTGGAGTGGCAAAACCATCAGATTGCAAAGCCGCTGAAGTCGTTTGAGAAAAGAACGGTGTCACATCCCGCGGCGGCAATGACGAACCAGTAGCAATCACAGGCGGGCAAAGAGAATCCAGTAATGCACCACCGGGATGAACCGCACCGTAGCCGTAGGTGGCTCCGGGCTCAACCAGGCCCCTGACACCACCGCCGACCACGAGTGTCGGCATCGCCGTAGCACTGAACAGCAAAGTAGCCACCATGAAAAGAGTGAGAGCAAATTCACCAAAGCCAAATGGCCTGGAGCCTCTGGGGACTCCGAACCGCCGAAATGCCGCAGCCGCCGGCGGTGCACTCCCCTCAACTTCAGTCAGGCAGACACCAGGAGGGCAGTCCGAGCCCTCTCCACCATCATCGGAGTCACACACCTCAACAGGCTCAGGGTCAATGTCAAGCCAGTCAGGGTGGACAGTGTTGAATGTTTTGAAAGAGTTGTCAGCAGGAGCCATCGGGCCGAGAGCCAGAGAGGCAGACGGCGGCACGAAGGCGGTACGGCTGACCTCATGCAAGTCAATCGGCTTACCATGCACGGGTGCAGAGGCCTTCGGCAGCAGCTGCTTGTCAGTGGTCGGCTCAGCGACACCACCAGCAAGCGGACCGCTGACCTCAGCAAATGCAACACGGCCAATGGAAAGGTGCTCATCAGGTGCAGACTCAGCAGAGGCAGCAGCATCCTTGAACTGCTGCAGAGCCGTAGGCTCTGGAGCAAAGGAATGCGCAGACAGCTCACAGATTTCAGGTTGCCCCACGAGAGCACACAAGTGCTCCATGGACCCCTCATCCCCAGCGTCATAGTACCGCTGAAAACGAAGGGCAAGCACGTCGGAGTCATAAGACTCGACGGCTTGGCAGTAGGATGCCGAAATGGACATGGGTGAGTGTCCTTGTGAGGACACTCACTCAGCCAATGCTTTGACCCAACGGCGCGGCACTTCTCGTGCCTGCACGTCGGGACAAAGGTGCCAGACCGCTTGTCAAAAGCCACCTCCGAAGAGGCGGAATGAGCAAGCGGCTGCACTCCAGGTCGGTGGAAGTTGCGCGGAGTGTGTTTCCCATGAGGCGGCTTGGAGCCACCCTTCTTAAGGGAATCCACATCCCGCTGCAACTTGACCAACTGAGCACTGAGCCGATCAATGGCCGAAGCCAGGCCAGTGTCAGTGGTGCAAGACGCAACAGACATGGGGCGCCCCGCAGTGCGCTTGCCCGAGAGCCGCCCGCAGCGGTACTGCTCGCGCACGCGTGCCTGCAAGGTGAGCAGACTCACAGCCGCACGCTGGTCAGCTCGAGCAAACGAGTCAACCAGCGCGGCGTAAGCCGGCCCAGACAGCGCAGAGATGAATTGCCGTTTAACAGCGTCCTCGGGCAGCGCCTGTAGACGCTGTGCATCCCGAAGGCAGCTGTTAAACAGCCGAATGTCAGAGTCAGGGTCTCGCTCATCAGAGATCCTAACCTCAAGCAGCTCTGCAAATGCATCGAACGGGGTCGATACATCCGCAAGCATACGCACCACCTCGAGGGTGGCACGTTTGCCATCGGCAGGAACATCTGAACCAGAAGCCTCTACCCAATTACGGGCAGGAGACCCTGGCGCAGTCAGCAGCAGCAGCACAGAGTATAACAGCTCATTCGCAGCAGACAGAACAGGGGCGTCAGCAGCTGTCAGTTCAAACAGGGGTGCAAACGCAGGCGACTGCAGCGTAATCCGCCATCGACTCCGCATTTGGCTTCGGGAGAGTCTGAGGCGTCCACTGCGGCAGCCGTACTTTTGCAGAGGTTGCGCAGTGGAAGCGTGGTGGGCCCATAACCTGCGAGAACAGGTGTTCCGCTCGGGTAAAACAAACTGGCTAAGCTCCCATCATCAGTCCGGCCGAGTGCTTTTATCATGCATCTCGGAAACCCGGATAATACGAAGTAATGACTGACAGTACAGTACTATTGTACTGTCATCCTAGCTACTAGCGGAGTCACGGTTCCGATCAGAGACGGGTGAGGCTAGGGGCTATCAGAGCCCATAATAATAACCCTGAACCTAAAGTCCAGCAGTTTAGTCGAATTGTGACGCACGTAAAGTGCGTGAAGTGTCGGTAAATGTCGGGAAGTGTCGGTATAGAAATGTCGGGGGTGACCGATGCGAAAGCAAGCCGGCCTTTGTCGGTAAGTGTCGGTATAAAAATGTCGGCAGTAGTGTCGGTAAAAACTGTCGGAAATAGAGTCACAGGGCGCGAAGCGGACGGAAGACTAAGAAAACACCACCACTGAACGTGGGTGGGCTATAACCTTATAGGAAAGTAGATATATGCCAATATATATACTCTCAGTTGAATGTAAAAGCACAGTGAGATAGGGTTCTCGGTTCGTCTAAAGTCGGGCGTTAAACTGAAAGATAATTGAGTTTAAGCTGGCGGACGGACCGTGACACACGAGCGGAGCAGACAGCAGGCACTGCAAGTGACATCCGAGCAGGCGAGGGGTGACACAGGGCACCACAGACCTCCCCCCTTATGGGGGGTGAAAGTCAGTGTTCCCATGATATTGATCGGCGATCTTGCATTGTACGATCGGTGGTGCGGATATTATCATATGTCGATATATCGGTACATATTGGCATATAAGTCTCAATCGATATCCATTTTGCGCACATTTCATCGATAGATCGGTATCGCTTCGCTTCGGACTTCCAAGTGTTATGGTGTTGTATAGGAGAAATCGAATATAATGTTGAGATGTGGATATGTATTACGTAACGAAGCGATCCGATGTTGACAACGGTTGAAAGAAACGTTCCGTAGTAATGGGGGGGTGTGGGGGGGAGCCCCCCCGGGCGAAGACTTAAAGATATTCCGTAGTATGGGGGTGTGGGGAGGCGGAGCCCCCCACTGGGCGAAGACTTAAAATTATCCGTAATGGGGGTGTGGGGCGGAGCCCCACTGGGTGAAGTCTTAAAAATAGATCGATAAGCAATTCAGCGACCGATACAATTCCCTTATTAATGATACAGGAGAGGAGACGGGAGGGTCCAAAGCACCGCGCCTTCATCGATCGTGGCTTCGTTGGTGTGGCCATCCCTCGGCCGCGTCCCCGGGCCGCGTCCAAAATATTATTTGTTCAATTCGGCTCGGTCGTTCGCGAAGGCTCGTTACGATTATCGTGACCTCGATACAAAATAGACCAGAATTATCGAAGGAAGCGCTGCTCATGCTCTGTCGCTTTCGTGTGTCACCCTCGCCTGATCGTGATGAGACAACAGCCAAGACGACTCGAGAGTTGTCTTGTGTTCCGGTCGTTGTACTTGTTTCAGACTCGAGACTGTTCCAAACACGTGCACAAGGACACATCTGAACAAGCAATACCAATCAGTTCGCAGGATCTGAGGCATTGGCAGAGCTCTTGTCCTGAGGTGCGTTAGGAGAATCCGCCTACATAGTCTACGCGTATTTATCTCTGAAGTTCATACGCAGCCATGGCTTTCGCGGACTCGAGAGGAGCCCACTTTGGGGCCAATAACCAAAGCAGCATGGAGTTTAGTGAGAAACAAGGGGGTATGTCCATCAGGTAAAACACGTACGAGCGTGCAAAACAAAACACTGAGTGAAAGGAAATCCCACGAGCATATTTTTCTTGGCGCGGGTATTGCGTCCCCTGACCCAGCGTACTTCTTGTTGCAGTTATGAAAAGACAAATGTCCACGATATCAACTTGAGTGATGGGCAATATCGGGAGAAGGTGGTGGAGGTTGTCGAAGAATATGAAGTTCCCACGGTATGCAGTCTTTGTAGCGCGTCTGGCTTTTAACTCAGTGAGCGTGGTTTCGGGAAAGTCGGCGAGTAGCCTCGGCCTGAGTCCACTGTTATTCCGTTCACAGCTCTCGGCTTCGAAAAGCGTGTTTCCCGCAGCAGCGCCAGTTTCTTACTCGTTTGCTGAATCAGTGTCACGACTTTTCTCCCGCGACTTTAGTTTTAGAGCCTTGAGTTGTCTGCTAATTCAAGCCCCGGTCCGAGTCATTCCGATGTGTTGAATTCCACACAACCTATGTATCCGCGATGGGTAGGAGGCAGTTTCACTATGAGTCATACAGTGCTTTTGAGGACCTACGCGCAGGCTTTCCACGTTTCCCCTCGAATCTCAAGTGTGGGACTTCAAGTTTCCACACAAAATCAAACAGTTTTCTGCATGCTCTTGCAGGTCAAGGTGGTTATCATGGCGACCAGTTTCGGGCAAACTTTTGCGAAGCAGATTGTGGAAATGGGGCAAAACACGCATCTTGTCACCTCGGCGCGCGGGACACTGCAGCATGTTACGAAGCCCCTGCTCGAGGTACGCGCATGCTCCTCTCGAAAACCAACTTCTTGACCGGGAATCCTCAGTGCATTTCACGAGCGGAATCCAAAGAGGCCAAACCCGGCTGTCTCGCGAAAAAACATGCGCGAACTTTCACGTCGCGAATTTCATGTGGCACTGCCTCAATGGAGTTGCGCGTATCACTCTCGGGCTCTTCGTCGGTTTCGTTCCAAACAGTCAACCCACAACTTCAGCTGAATTAGCGATGTATGCAAACGCTGTGAGGCACAAGGGTGCGAAGGAACCGCCTTAAAACGTTGAGCTGCTTGAATCACGCATTTGCTGGCGGGTGATGTAGGTTGCGGATGTGCCCGTGATTAACTACTGGATGCTCGCGCTCAAGCAGTGTCCGCGCCTGAATCCGATTAAGCACAAGGTGCGCATCACGACGTTGATCAGGTCTCGGCGTATGCCTACTGACGCGTCGTTGCTGTGGAATGCCCCTGGCGCTGCCGCAGAAAACGTTGCGTTTTCGAGACGCCGGGTTCTGACAGGCGTAGCCCCGCTGCACCTTCGAGCAGGTTTACATCGTCACAAACGCAGATAACTACGACGAGTTCGTTTCATGGGCTGAGAATCCCAAGAAGTCTGCCGGAGGATTCCCCGTGGCGAACATTATTAGCAACGGATGCTCGGGTCGCGAACGTCTTGGAGTTCTGGGCGATCTCGACCTTTTCCTCAAGGTATCAGCAATTTGCCACCTTCCCGTTGATAACTCCCTGCCGTCCCTTTGCGCACTCCGTTGGCCACGTTCTGGTCGTCTCGGAACTCTTCCCTTGCTACAAAGAAACCCTTCGACTTCCACTTGACCCTTCGCGCGGAGCCGCGTTACGCTGACTTTGACCTCTGTTGAGGACTGCGCAGAAGGACGGGCCAAACCAAAACATATTAATGGTCGACTGCGACTATGTGCTGCATCCAAACTTCAACCTCCAGGTTCACCGCCTTTTGCCCACCGAAGCTGAAGTGTTTCTGTTCGCCGCCACTGCACAGTGACACCACTGGAACCCGAGGCTAAGTTGAAACTCGGCGCATCACGTGGCTGCGGTGGCCGCCCTGTGCTCTATGCTCTTCTTTTCGGGCTCGGCGTCTCAGCCCATCCTGATCGTGGGACGGTTTCTGATCTTGTTTCCGGCAGCGCATCGTCGAGCACGCAACAATCAGAGGGAAGTGCACCGTCACGATGGTAAATATCCAGGATGAGAACGACAGGCCATATCATTCGATGATCGAGTTGGACGAAGAAACACAAGACACAAGCAATCCGAAGGTTGCCTTAGCGATCTTTCATGCCCTCTCCTGCTGCGCCCTCCCATCCTGCACCTTGCCTTTCCCTTTGCACTCTGGCGCATTTCTTCTGTCTGCAGCGGCTTTAAACCATCGAAAGTCGAGCACTGAAGTTCCCGCGTGCGGCACCGCAGGTCGCAGCCATCCACTACAAACCGTCGTCCGCGAAAACCGATTCCATGCTAGCTGTAGCGCCAGTATACTACTTCCGCACCGACGTGTTGCCTAAGCTGATGAAGTGGTACTCTGATAATAAAGGGAGCGACAAACCGCAGAACCTTCTGGGCAAATTCATCTCACACCTTCCGACTCTGACCCCCGTGTACGGATTAATCGTCGGGTAAACCCTCCCCCCCCCCCGTGCTGTTTCTCTGGGCTCCCCGTTTTCAGTAATTCAGCATCGCTTGTAGCTGGCGCTGGCGGCTTACCACTTGTGACTTCCCACTGGCGCCTGGTGGCCCAAGAGCCGCCGCGATATCAGGAGATCCCTGGCTTCCTTCCGTCTTGTGTTGGATTTTAGGAGCCACTGTGACATGCTTTCTGCCAAAGCCTCTGTTGGTCAGCAATAATGTCTTCGCACTCTCGTGCCAAGCTTGTCAACCGCTGGAGCCTCGGACAGCGTTGTAAATTGCGAGCCGAATACAACGTAAGCAAGAGGACGCGTGACTCAGACCTCAGCGGTCTCAGATACTGGCTCGCCTATGTGGAGAGCCTTGGCGGCTTTCTCTTTCCCTCTCGCACTTGAAGGGAGGGTGAGTCGATCGCAGTCAGTGGTCATTGGAGGCGAGTTAAGACGGCCGGCCGACGGGCTGTCCCAGGGGCTGATAGCCTTTTTTTTCTCGGGTGTCGCACCGTTAGTGGCTCTCCTGTCGAGGTGGCTCACGATGCTGTGGGCTGGCTGCAGGCACGTGTTTGATATTAAGACCCTCCCGGGCTTTTTGTACGTGGATAATTTGTTTGACTTTTACCAAAAGGAGAAGAGGCGGATAGCAAACACCCATAAAGTGAGCGACACAGATTCGGCTCTGGATCTAAAGACGATGTATAGTGGAGCCGACGTCTCGAAAAGGCTTATGCACATCGCAGATGAAGCCACGGCAGACAATGACGTCCGTCGCCAGGTGTGCACATCTTCTTGTTAACTGCAACCTTATGCCTCCTCCGGGAAATGCCTGCTGTAGTATTTGAAGAGAGACGTGTGCGGGATAACTACCCATACTGAATTTTATCCTGAGTAATCGAGAAGCTTAAAGGGATCGGATGGTTCGTCGGTGTTTTATGCAGTTTGTGGATATCGGTGCACTGGACTTGGATGAGATGCTAGTTGAATTTAACGACAGATACGAGAGTTTCCTTGCAGCGCGGCTACAGGGTGAACGGGATGCGGTGCTCCCCGAGAGGTTTGCTGATGCCTCTCTCACGAAGCACAACTCGCGGCCTCAGCACGCTGTGTACACCACAGAGAACAACGAGTATGGTAGAAAGGGGCCGAGCCAGCAGGAGATGCCCATGCAGTGGCATGGTATCCAAGGATTGTTCAGCCAGCAGTTCCCTATGCGGGAGGGAAGGATCCAGATGTTCTCAAACACGGGCTTTGTGAGCAATACGACCACTTCGAAGGTACACAGGAAGTTTGACGAGTATTGAGCTTGTTACTAGGAATTGTTATGACACTGCTGCATGTCACAGGATGACCTGAATATTAGTAGCATCAAGACCTGTGGAGCGGTCTGTGCAAAAACTCTTCACCAAGTAGGAAGGTGGCACCTGAATCTCATCGTGAATCCTAGATGATGAAAATAGTGCCCAAAAAATTGAATTTGATAAAAAGTAGGGTCTCTGTCCGAAGACATCTGAACGGGGCCCGGCGAATTGTGCACGTGTACGTCCATGTGAGTACTACTTCGGGAACAGTGCTGCTTGAAAATGCAAGTTGTTGGTGTAGACTGGAAAGGCTGGTGTTACGAGATAAACTGGTCTTTCTGGAGTAATAGAACTACAGGTGGAATGTTGTTAGAAATCCAGATATACATTGAGCAGGTCCTCATGGTAATGTAACTATGGAATATGCTATAATGGTACCACTGAGTTTCGCTAAACATTGCTGATGCATGGTGTAAGCTTGCAGCACCGTTAGATCTGCATGGTGGCAAGGTTTGCATTTATGTCTTACTACTTGAACACATCGGATCCACCCTGCGGAGCATTTCAAAGATTTTTGCGTATATAAACTTTTGAATTTGATATGCTAGGACTCCAATCCCCACAGGAAGGTAATTTACGCTCAGGGTATACCAACATTTGGGTTTTTGGGCACTGCTTTGTGGTTGGCTTAAAACTCCCGGCACTTCATTCGCAATTATTTACTGGGGGTTTTCATTTCCCCTTTTTGTGCGTTTCATTTCGTGGGGGTCGTCTGGCGACAGAAAACACGCGAAGTTGAGCCCAACGTTTGCGCTTCCCACACCCGCAGTTTTTGTTGTGGGCTCTTGGAACGCAATCGCGTCAAGGAGCGCTTGACCCAATGCCACCGACAAGTAACATACGTCGCCCAAATGGGGCCACAGGGGTGCGCGGATTGCAGTAACATATGCCCCTAACCCCCTTAGGCCGCCGGAGCCAACGCGTATCATATGAGCATTTCACAGTCGCGTGGGTCCCCCAAAAGCCATAACATACTCAAGGGGGGATGCGGCATTATGGGGGCGTCTCTCTACTAGAAGACTAGCGATATCTTCGCGTACCCGTAGGCCTTACGTAACCAAGCGAAGGGGAGTGACTATAGTAGTATTTAAGTATAGTAGTAACTACTTGTATAGTAGTAACTATAGTAGTAACTATGATTAATAATAGTAGTAATAGTAGTAGCAACTATAGTAGTAGCGAGCTACTACTATATAGTCGAGCCCTTTTGATCTGGGCTCCCACTCCTGTTCCTGCTCCTGTTGCCGCTCGCTCGTCATCGACAACCAATGGTGTTTTGCCATTTGTGCACTTACAAAAGTCGTACTGCAATGGCATCTTTGAGCTGGCATGTTCTGATTGGCTTTCCCGATAGTGGGTGCACATGGTAAGGGCCCTGCCGAAAAGCGTCAGGTAGGAAGGATGGTGTTCCCTCCCCAACCCCGCCCCTACCACCGTGGGAACGCCATTCGTCTTATCCCACCTTCGCACAAGGGAAGGTTATGCGAGCCGATTCATGCGAAAGGTCCGCCATGATTGAGATGGTGAAGCAGCTGATACGCAAAGGTGCAGAGAAGGACGCGGAGGACAAGGAGGGCCGCACGGCGCTTACATGGGCAGTGAGGGGGTGGCATGAAGATGTCGCAAATGCCTTGATGATGGAGGAGCGTGCTGATGTGAATGTGGGCACAGGGCGGCGGCCGCTCCACGCGGCGGCGGAGAGGGGCATGGTGGAGATGGTGCGGGAGCTGGTGGACAAGGGTGCGGAGGTGGACGCGGAGGACGGGGAGGGCCGCACGGCGCTGACGGTGGTGGTGGCATTCGGTCAGGAGGCTGCGGCTCGGGCGCTGCTGGAGGCAGAGGCTGGGGTGAACGCGGGCACGGGCGGCGGCCGCTCCACGCAGCGGCGGAGAGGGGCACGGTGGAGATGGTGAGGGAGCTGATGGAGAAGGACGCGGCGGTGGATGCGGATGACAGGGAGGGCTGCACGGCGCTGACGGTGGTGCTGGCAGGAGGTAAGGAGGCTGCGGCTCGGGCGCTGCTGGAGGCAGGGGCTGGGGTGAATGCGGGCACAGGGCGGCGGCCGCTCCACGTGGCGGCGGGGAGGGGCATGGTGGAGATGTTGAGGGAGCTGATGGACAAGGACAAGGAGGTGGACGCGGAGGATGGGGAGGGTCGCACGGCGCTGACGGTGGCGCTGGCAGGAGGTAAGGAGGCTGCGGCTCGGGCGCAGAGAAGAAGGCCTTTTTTTTTTTCAGCGGCCCGCAATTGATATTTCTACTGGCCCGCTTTCGGCCAAGCCGGCCGTTGGCCATTTGGCTAACGGCCGGCCTTCGGCCAGCTCGGTCGTTGATTTGTCTACATCTGACCGGTTCATCTACGACGGCCCGCTTTCGGCCAACCATCATTTTGCCATTTTCGACATAATTACTTGTTATTTCAGAAAATCCTTACAAATCAGATTTCCTTATAGAGGACACTGAGCCCGACATTTTGAGCTATCAAACGCAGTAATGCGGTAAGTATTTCTCATAACGAACATATTTGGGGTTCTGTCTGCAAACAGACGGGTCATTTACAATTCTGGCCATATCTCACGCCGCACTTAACTATTCGAGCCGTAATTTTCATACCCTTATAGAGGACACCGAGCCCGACATTTTGAGCTATCAAACGCAGTAATGCGGTAAGTATTTCTCATCACGAACATATTTGGGGTTATGTCTGCAAACAGACGGGACATTTACAATTCTGGCCATATCTCACGCCGTACTTAACTATTCGAGCCGTAATTTTCATACCCTTATAGAGCAATTGTCACAAACCACGGCTTATCGTGTACCTCAGCCGGGTTGTGACACTTGCTGTAGCAGTCTCTGTGACGAACGTATGACACGCGCAGTACGATACGCGCGAGGAGTTATGACAGTGACGAGATACGGAAATACGGATGGGTGTTACACTTGTTTGGAGATAGCGAGAATATGTAGGGCGGCGTAGCAGGGTGAGCCAGACGCTCATTTTTGTTTTGCCTTCGTAACAGTGATTCCGAAAATAGCCAGGACTCGCTTAAGACCGCGAAAACAGCAGTGTTATGAGATAATTCGTAAGATACAGTATTCTTCTGCTTGTAAAGATATACATTTGTGGACTTGTCCTTGTGCGACTGCGTCAGAACTGTAATTAACAGTCTTTTTCAAAACAAAAATGTGCCTTATTACAGACATGTCGTCTGTAATGCTGAGAGTTCAACAGCAGTCCTGAAGAACGAGACCTCTGAATGGTGATGCCAGGGACGGATTTATCCGTACTGGTAAGCCTTGGAAGAGGTTGAGTGAAGCAGGCTGTTGCGACACTCGAAGTTCACCAGTCTTGCAAAGTACAGCGACAGCGGTCACAGCAGAACCAGTTGCTAATTTTGCGAACATGATTGCAGCGTTGAGAATTATGTACTGGGCTATTTCGGGAAGTGACATCCTGCTGGAGCAAAGCACCAGACGGTAAAGCCAGGGACGGATTCATCCGTACTGGTACGCCTGAAGGCGTGGAGCGAAACAGGACTGTCAGTGGACACCATCACGACAGCATTCTTTGTGGTCACTTGACTCATGCTGGCGTTCTGCTGACTTACTGCGTGGACCAGAGACACTGAGGGCAGAGGCAACCTTGCTGGACATCTGGGAGAGCCAATATAAGACCGGGTCACAGATGGAACCTTGCTCACCAGTCGTGGACGAGATTATCCTGGCAGTGATTGCTACTTAGAGCAAAGCACTGAAAGGTGAGGCCAGGGACGGATTCATCCGTACTGGTAAGCTGGGAAGTGTGGAGTGAAAAGAGCCTTCACACCAGTATCTCTTCTCCACCAGAAAGGTAGCAACGGAATCCAAGACTGACCGTCAGGATCAGCAAAGGGCAGAGAGGCGTGCCCAGAGAGCGATACGAGTGAGCCAGCACTTTACAGAGCTGGAAGGAGAGGAAGGGGCTGCCGGTGGCCAGCCTGAGGCCCAAGCACTAGTACAGCCTGAGGCACAAGCACCAGCACAACTGCAAGCCCAGGCCCAGGAGCCGTTAGTAATCTTTGAGGAAGACATGGAGTACACTGACTTCGCTCGCGTCAACCTTGGTACGCTGCCCAACTACACGGGCACCAAGGAAGAAGATCGGCCCAAGTTCCTGAGGGAGTTCGCCGACATGTGCGAGAATTTCGTACGGCAGCACAACGCCAACGTCAGGAAGAGGCTCAGGTCCGGGGCTGGCACTCTCACCGAAGCACAGATGAAGACCCTGAGAGAGACTCCCCCTGACTTTGAATATCTGTGGGACATCGTCCCTGCGTGTCTGGCTGGAGAGAACTCACAAGCTCTCAGCTGGTGGCGCGAGAACTATGAAAGAGGGGGGGTAGTGGCCTCCAACATGGACCGAGTCCTGAAGGACACTAGCGAGCATGGCCCACTCGAGGGTACCATTCCGTGCGCTAGGCCCCCTTTCAATGAGATGAACACTGGCACCACGTGGGTGATAGCGAGGCCGGTGACGAACCAAGACACCCAAGGGGAGGTTTCCGACGAATATCTGACTGATGGAACCTCCCTGAAAGGCTTGACGGGACGTGATGGCACCCGTGATACCCAGTACTTCTACGCGCTCAGGGGCTTCATCGCTGCCCTTGACAAGAAGTTCATGATGAAAGGGACTCAAGAGAAAGTGGATCTGTTGACACAGAAGCCACAGGAGGTGGGGCAGGATGGGCTGACCTACATGAAGATGTGCCAACGCAGGGAAATGCAGCTCAACACTGGGAAGGTGTTGAGCGATGAAGAGCTGCGTACCTTCATCGAGGACTGCGTGGACAACCTGCGCATCAAGGTCTTCCAGACGCGGGTGAAGGAGCAACTGAGGGCACAGTTCCCGCCACCCAATCGGGTGACCTGGAAGGACCTGGAGGCCATCGTCGAGGTTCAAGACAAGCTCAAGGGCGATGCAGAGTCTTGGATCCTCACCTTCCTCCAGGAGATCACCAGACGATGTGGCTGCCAGTACTCCACCTGGGAGGCGCGACAGCATGGCCTTGACCTCAAGGCCATAAAGAACTCGATCAAGAAGATTGAGTCCTCTGAGGTGGCGCAGTCAGGCGAACCGGAGAACAGCAAGAAGGTAGATACACCACCTTCTAAGAAGATGAAGAAGGAGGTGAATGTGGCCGAAAGAGCTAAGAAGGCCTCCTACAACAAGACGCCACCGCCAGCAGAGGGCGTGCGTACGAACGACAAGCCCAAGTGCTTGCGCTGCTTTGGAGGGGGCTGGCATGAGTCCGATCCCGAGCAGTGCAGGAGTGGTTATAAACACGTCAAGATGCCTGCTGGATTCCACGAAAGCAGGCTTGGTTCCAGCAAGTGGTGGGACGCGGAGAACGCCGCTCTGCGCATGTATAATCTGAAGAACCGCTTCAAGAACTCTGACTGGGGCATCCTGGTGACGGACTGGCAGCAGCTGTCCAACGACGAGAAGGACAAGTACAGAGCCAAACAGTCACCGGAGGACAAGCAGAAGAGCACCACTGGCAATCCCGAGGCGTTGAAAGCAGAGTACCAGGGCATGGTGGCTGCTAGGAAGACTGCCAGTCGTGCGGGCAGTGTGAAGTCGCAGGTGCTGTCCGAGGATGAGGGCTCCGACGAGGAACCAGTCGCAGCGCACGTCGCGGAGAGGGAGACTCACACCGTCGATGCACGCGCGCACCACCATGGCAGCGCAGGGGTAGGAGTGTCGGCTTGCCCTCCAACCGAGCTACTCTCAGCTATGGCCGAGGAGATGGGCGAAGAGGAGCTCTCGAGCGCCCTCAACACCTTGGGTCTGGGGGCACTCCCCGAGACGCTGTGCAAGAGTGCGGAGTCTGAACTCACGGCGGCTCCAGCAGTAGCCCTGGGAAGTACCCAGCGCATGAGGGGCTTCCCAGTGAAGACACCCGAGGAGTACGAGGCAGACGCACAGGTGCCCATGGCGCCTGCGGCGGACGAGATGCAGAGGAAGGTGCAGCTCATGGCCTCCGTGATCAAGAGTCTGGGAGCAGCTTTCCGTAAGCTAGCTGCTGGACTCGTAGCAGAAGGTCGCATAACAGCTCCAAGGGGTGTGGAGACCTTGGTGGAACTGGCTGAGAACAACCAGCTCCCCGTGCCGACAGCCTCAGCAGCAGACTGCCAGGACATCAGCGATGAGGATGATGACTGCCCGGGCATGGAGTCGGGTGACGACAGTGACGATGATGACGATTGCCCGGGCATGGAGTCGGGCGACGACAGTGACGAAGAAGAGGTTCCTCTGGACGAGATGCCGGAGGACATGGTGGAGCAGCCCAGGAAGGGGAGGACGACGGTGCATGTAACCGCTGCAGCGGCCACCGTCCAGGAGAGCTACGGGGTGAGAGACTTCAGCGAGAGGGGCGAGCTGCACGCAGGGACCATGGAGGCCAAGGCGTACGAGCTATTGAAGAAGAAGATGCTCAGTGGTCTTACAGAGGAACAGCTCACTGCCATGGCACAGGTCCAGCCTGTATGCAAGCTCCTGAACGAGTCTCTGGCACAAGGGATGGCGCTGATGGCCTCTGGAGGCTTGCTTATGTTGTACAAAGCGCTTCTCCTGGACACGGGAGCCAACTGCAACATTATCCCAATCAGGACAGCCAACAGGTTGGGCTTGACCATCTTTGATGCAGAGACAGGGGCCAGGGTGGCTAGATGTGATGGCAGCCCTGCGGAATTCACGAAGTACTGCTACGTGGATGTGGTTCTCGCCGCGGGCACGCCGTACATGACTCTGCATCGGCTCCACGCCTTCGTCACCTACACCAACGACACGACGTGGGACTTCTTGGTGGGCACGGGACCCCTGAAGAACGCCCTCAAGTTGACCATCGACCTCTACAGAGGCATCGCCACTTCTGAGGCCGCGGTGTCACTGGGCATGAAGGAGAAGGTCACGTTGCCATTGATCGAGTTGACGCCGCCCGTCGATGCAAGGAGCAAGCGGAACGAAGACCCGAGAGTGTGCCTGGCGACCGAGATCTTCGACGTCGATGCCACGGCAGCGCGCACTCTTGCCCCCGCTTTTGAGGATTGCGAGCTACCACCACGTGAAGCAGTGTCCCTGGGCGCAAGGGGAGAAGACCGTCTGGCCCTCGCAGGGGAGAGGTGTGCGCCTGCACCTTGTGCATTCTCGCGAAACCACCCCGAGCTGATGGACAGCCTGGCGTCATGGCTAGAGGAGATGAGGCTGAGAAGGTTCAACTCGGAGGAGAAGGAGAGACTCGAGGCGCGCTGCCAGTCCATGGTGGAGGCGGGCTTCCTGAGACCCAGCTCGATGATGCAAGGCGAGCTCACTGGGCGAGTCAGCTCACACACCGAGAGCTCGACGTACGAACCTCCGCCGCCTGGTACGTCCTTGACAGACCAGATGCTGGGCATGCTACAAGCATCATCACGCAGCCAGCGGGAAGCCAATGTGGCGACCAGAGGTGAGTGGTCCAGTGCTGAATGGCTACTATCCTTAATCCAGATCCTCCCACAAGAATCTAGCGCAAATGGGCATGGCGACCTTGTGTGTCGTATATAGTGGCCCGGCATATGCTTTGGGGCAATATTTATGAACCTTTTGAATTATCTATAACATTTCTTTGCTTGAAATGTCGATGGTTTGACCTCTAATCTTAGCGTGGTTTGGGTGGGTGCTTTCACAGAATTTTAATCAAAATGCTAGATCCTACCACAAGGATCTAGGGTACCGACAACTCTAGGCCTTGCTACACGAGCTCGGGTTGGTGCGTATGTTGTTAACCCTCGAGAATATGACCAAAACTAATTTTGTAAGCCCTTTAATATCATACTAGCCGGATTAATCGCCGCATATGCGCATGCCATGGTGTAGTACCGTCGAAATTCAACATTTTCATCATTACCAGGGTCTGAAAATCGTATTCTAGAACCTCTAGCGGTAGTTCTAACCGTTCAAAAAATCCCCAAAAAATCCCAAGAAGACTTTGAAGTCATATTAAAGTACTGAAGTGCTCACCAAGGCAAAGATCTAGCCTTAAAGCTTAAAATGAACCAAGACTCACGCCCAAAATGCGAAATTATCCCCATACTTAAGGAATGTGTATATCTTACCCATGTGACCGCGTTCGTGTGATGTGTCCAATATACATTATCCAAGTCGTATTTTGACCCAAACATGATTAATATACATGCATACCTTGAGATATATCATGTCTATGGTGGCAAAGGATCGATATACGATTGGCAAAAAATTATGGAAGATACACCCCGCTTTTGAAGCTTTAAAAGGCGTAGCAGTTCAAAATTTGGTTGGGGCATGCTATAAATGCATTAGCTAGGAGTATATATGATGGATTCTCGTCAAACCACGCACCATACTACTTAGTATAGGTCCCATGTGGAAAGTATTCCTTGGTGTTGACTTGTAGAAAGCTCGTGGGGCGCCTAAATAAATTATTGAAAAAGTGATCCTTGTGGGAGGATCTAGAGCGTTCTAGGTCCTCCCACAAGGATCTCGGGATAGTAGCCATGAAGAGCCAGATGCGAGGGGGTCCCGCACGCCAGCCAGCCTGACCACAACTCAGTCAGACCCTCGCTATCCAGACCTCACGCTGGCGCAGGAGGCCGCGAGCGAAGCTGACTTCAAGCTGGCCAGCGTACAGCCATGGGGGGGCATGGCAGTGAACCCGTGGGACTACCAAGACAAGGAGAGCAGCTGGTCTCAGCAGCGCTTGTACATCGACCGCACGGGCTATGCTCGTCTGTGCACACTCTGCGAAGAGGGCGATGGAGGTGGTGTGGACGCAGGATTTGTGCGGGTCAAGTTCTCGCGTTGTGGAGAATACAAGACCATCCTGGAGACGGAGCTACTGTGGCCCGACTTTACGTTGGTGGACCAGAAGGTTGACAAGGAGACGAAGATACCCTCAGAGACCTGGACCACAAGGGCGAGCGGCAGGAAGGACAACGACCAGGTCCCACTCCCTGACTGTGGTGCCCATCGGGAGGCTGGAAGGTACACGATGGCGAGTGTTCAGGAGATCCTCAACACCCATCAGACGTACCCAGGGGTCGTGACGGGCAAGCTCATGTGGGACAAGGTGGCGCGCCAGTTCTGCGTACTCAGCGAGCACACTCGCGCCCAATGGGATCTCATGGAGCGCATGGTACGTCACACCATGGAAGGCGTCACCATCATGAACCCCATGGGTAAGATGACTGGCGAGTTCCAGCTGCCTTTTTACTATGAGAAGGACCAGCGCTGGCAGTACCAGCATCTAAAGTACGTACAGCGCGTGGACATCGCTGACCTTCGAGCTCGTCTGAAGGTGAGGTACGACATGGAGGTGGCTGGTGTGGAGGGCGTGAATGTGAATGTGATCCCGCAGCTCACGCTGTCAGACGCAGCGGACAAGGTGGGGAAGTTCTACCCGGTGACAGATGGGGAAGGAGGCAGTGGCGAGGTGTTTAGCACGAACGCTGCCGCCGTGGAGTACCTACACCTGGGGGACAACGCGAGAGTGATGCTCGGTGCATGCAAGACAGAGGAACAAGCACAGGACGCGCTGGACACTTATGGGGCCAGAAGGAACCCTCCAGTGCGCACGTCCAAGACTCTCAGGACGTCGAAGGCAGTCAGGGGGGATGAGGCAGGGCCATCTGGCTCCGCACCGCCACCATCCTCAGCCACGCTTCGTTTACGGCATCAAACCTGGCCCAACGGCGTCTTCGACCCTGCCATGTTAGAGTACCACGCTGCAGTGTTCCAGGGCACCTACGAGCCAGAGTCGCCCACTCGCAGCGAGAACACAGCTGGGGAAGCCAACTGGCTGGATCTGGGAGGGATCTCGGAGTTCATGGCGCTGCATGGACAGACGGTCTTCCTCATCCAGTACCGTTGCTTCATGGGCGAGATCGAGTTCCAGCTTGGGAAGCCCTTCGCGGAGCGAGGAAAGGGGGTGCACACGCAGCGACTCAGCAGCCAGACCCTGCACCAGTACGCCTCCTCCGCAGGAGTGGGACAAAGGGGAGAGTTTCTGCCTCTGGGTGGGCAGTCGAAAGGCTGCACGGGAGGACTCCTCGGCACCTTGCAGAGACATATGGAGCATCTGGTTGATCGCACCCAGCTCTTGGAGATCGTCAGGAGCCATTTGAGCGATGGCCCGCGGCAGGGCACCCTACGGGTTTTCAAGACCCGTGCCAACGCCCGGTCCAAGGCCGTATATTACCTCTTCGAGGACAATCGCTACTACCGTGAGCGGGGACCCAGCAACATGGCGTTCACCTTGGAGTACCTCTCCTCAGGAACGCGCAAGTTCGACTGCTGCAGCTGGGAGACCTGGAACAAGGTGGCAGTGATGCACCGAGAACCATTGTCTGCATTCACATCCTCGGTGGGCCCGGCGTTGCTAGCTGAGGCACGTCGGGCAGAGGTGCAGGTGCGTCTTCGAAACGACTTCATGAGATGCCTGGACCCCATCGAGGGGGAGGATGCAGGAAGTGAGGAGGGAGATGGCAGCATCTCAGGATACTCTTCCGACCTCGCGGCCGTGGAGGGTGTGAGCACTCACACGGGTCGCACCAGAACACCATCGCCGCAGACAGAGGATGAAGACAGCGTGGAGGTCATCAGTGAAAGACTTGTTGGGCTGTCTGCCAGTTTGGCACAAGGGCAGGCCGAGGTCGCAGCAAACCACCTCACCATGGCGGCTCTCTCGGAATCGATACGGGCACGTCAGGCGATCATCAGAGAATATGAAGAACGACCTCGTGCTGCCCACGCAACTGCGAGGATGAGCACGCTTGGGCCAGACTGCCCGGGGCTTGATGGTCGTGATGGCGCGCGAGCCGCGCCCACGCCGACACCCTACTCTGGCCGAGTTCTCGGCGGGATATCGACCAGGGGCTTGGAGTGCAACATGGCACAGAGACCTGAGCACCAGTCAATCAACGACATTCTGAGATCCCCGGCACATTCCGTCTGCACGCAGCAGACTGAAGCCGTGCCTCCAGCTGCACAAGAGCAGGACTCCGTTTCGTACGTGCCATCAACCCCGAGCTCTACAGCACCCAGCAGCCCGGAGCGTTCCAGTGGCTTCGTTGCGCATGTCGACACTCGACCTTCAGGCCATCCTGCAGCGCGCCCGCAGAGTCCAACTGAGAGTGCCGTACAGCAGCGTTCACCACGAGCTGGTCAGCGCAGGAGGAGATCTCCGAGCCCCAGGGAAGGCGCTCATCGTCAGGACGCGGCTCGTGGTCGACATGCCGGCATTGGCGCGTCGCGTGCTCCCCAGAGACGCCAAAGTTATGATGAAATCTGGGAGGAGAGGAGAAGACAGAGCGCACTGGGGCCTTTTCAAGGGGGCACCGGGCCGGCTGCAGCCCGGCGCGCCCGTCACTGAGAAGCAGCCCCGGCGAAAAGCCGGGCACGCAGCCCGCCAATGATAGGCGGGCGAAGCGCACTCAGGTGTGCTTCCTGCTCGTGGGGGTGTTCGTGCGCTTGCATTGGCCGCAGCTGCCTCATTTTGCAGTGATGGCAGTATGGATGGCTATGGAGGTGTTCAGATTTCTTGGTGAGGTCGTAGCCTGCTGGGCATTCCACGCTGAAGTGCCCCGCAGAGCCATGGCACGCGCATTGTGGGCCATGCGCGCAGCACCACTTGAACCATGGGCACATCAACAAGCGCCTCTGCGAGTGCTGTTGGAGCTGGCCAGGCACCTGCTGCTGTTGACCAAGGGTGCCCTTGAGGTAGCTGGGCTTCACCACGCCCGGCGTGGGCTGTGGTACGTGCCGTTGCTACGGTTCTGTCTCGCCATGCTCGCCATGCACTTCACGCACATGGTCGGCACTCTGGGGTGCGTCTTGACAGTTGGCGCCCACGTTGTCCACCATGGGTTGCCGTGCTCCGGCTTGATTTACAATGGTGGCACGTTCGCCACGCTGGAGACTCGGATAGGTCGCGCGCTGGCGGTCGCCCAGCGGATCTTGGCCGCAGGGCCGGCTACGCTGGCCGCTGTTCCTCGGCGCATGCAGAAGCCGCGCTTTGCCGCCCGACTGCAGCGCCTGCAGTTCACAGCCGCTTGCTACCAAGTGGCGCACTGTGTCTATGTGATATCAGTCTTGGCGCTGGTGGTCTACGTGTCTGCGGGAGGAGGCCTGGGCCGTATGCAAGGGGGGTGGAGGATGTTGACTTGCATACTGACCCTTCACCCTCCAGTTAAACCAGTGGGTACCAGCAGAATTTTAAAACTTTTGCTGCTGCTAGCGGTGGCTGCTTGGGTGGCCGCTGTGGCCCCTGGGGAGTTTCAGGGCGTGCTGACGATGGGATCGTGCTCGGGCTCGCCGACCAGATCTGCCAGGACCGCCTGGGAAGACCAGAGGTCTTCGCGCCAATGGGACACCGGATGGGAGGCTATGGTGGCAGAGCAGGACGAGGTGCTTCCGCACACGGTGCTGGACACGTTACAGCCAGGGGGCACGACCAGGGTCACCAAGGACGAGGCCGCGTGGCTGGACACCGAGCTCAATGCCACCTTTGGAGGACATCCCGAGTTCACCGAGGAGAATTGGGAGGAGATGCGCAACGTGGTAAGGAGGTGCAGCTACTGCTTCGCCAACAAGCCGCAGGACATCAAAGGCTACCATGGGGGCGCGACACATGCGACCTTCGCCATCCCTTTCAAGGACGAGACTAAGGTAGCTTACCAACGACCGAGGAAATACAGCCCGGGAGAGCAGGAGATCATCGACCTGCACTGCAAGGAACTGCTGGAATATGGCTTCATCGAGCCGGCTTCGCAGCACTGCAGACACGCCAGCAACGTGGTGGTTGCGGGGAAGAAGGATCACGACACTGGACAGTGGACCTCGACGAGATTCTGCGTCGACCTCCGGTCTACGAACCGGTTGTCGCTGAAGGATAACACGTTACCACATCGTCCAGAAGAGCTCTACCAGCGCGTGGCCAAGGCCAAGTTCAAGACTACCCTGGACGCGACCAAGGCGTTCCACCAGATTCCCATGACCACTGAGGAGGACAGGGACAAGACAGCGTTCTGGTGGGGCAACCAGCTTTATCGCTACACATCCATGCCGTTTGGAGCAGCTGGAGCAACCGCAGCCTTCATCAGGATCATGGACTACGAGCTACGTCACCTGCAACACTGCACGGTGGCGTACGTCGATGACGTGTGCATATACTCAGACACCGCTGAGCAGCACATCAAGGATGTGGAAGCCGTGCTTCGCACTTTGGGGGATGCAGGGATACGTCTGCATTCGGGCAAGTCGACCTTCGGGTCAGCCACGGTGGACTTCTTGGGCTACCGCATCGGCTATAACACCATTGGCGCGCAGGACATCAAGTGCAAGGCCATCCAAGAGCTGCCCAAGCCCGAGGATAAAACTGGAGTACGCTCCATCCTTGGACTCATGAACTATTACAAAGGTCTGGTGGGGGAACCCATGGGACCCAACTACTCAGAGATGGCACGACCATTGAACGACCTGCTCAGAAAGGAAGTGTTGGATGTCAAGGAAGCTTGGGGGAAGGATCAGGACCAGGCATTGCAAGCATTGAAGGACGCCCTATGTTCGGGGAGGTGTTTGAAGCCCATCGATTACAGCAAGCCCATCTTCCTCTACACAGACTGGAGCAACCATGGCATTGGCGCAGTGCTGGGGCAGAAGGACGAGAATGGCGTAGAGCACATCTGTGTGGTCATCAGCCGCTCGCTGTCGAAGACCGAGAGACAGTACGCGAGCTTCCAGGGTGAGATGCTGGCAGTGGTGTGGGCCATCCGCACATTACGACAGTACCTGCACGGGATCCACTTCACGCTGATCACCGACCATTCGCCGCTCACAACACTCATGGAGAAGGGGGACCTACAAGGTCAACACCTACGCTGGGCCATCAGCCTCCAGGAGTTTGAGTTCACGGTCCAGTACCGACCAGGTCCGAAGAATGAGAACGCGGACGTGCCATCCAGGTACCCACTGCCCAGCACCGCAGACGAGACTGGTGCCCGTTTGGATCGTGAAGGGGACCGAGCCAGGGAAGCGGGGCGTGCCGAGAGGCCAACGCGCTGTTTCACAGACATCATTTGCTTGGAAGTAACCAGGGAGCCACCACTTGGTCCCGAAGTAAGCCCAGAAGCCCAGGTGGCCAACTACTGCGAGAACATGGTCAGGGAGCAGCTGGGGACTAGTGCAGTCCATCGACTGTTTGATGTGCACTACCAAGAAGAGCTGGAGTGTAACAAGGGGGTCATGTTTGACACTGACCACCCGGAAGTGGCCAGGTGCTCGGGCAGGTTGACTCGAGTCGCCTGGGATGCCCTCAGCCAGGTACGGCCGATCAGGGGTATGCATTCCGGAGGCTCACCGGCGATATACGGCGACGAGACCATGGAGGGTGGTAAGCTCAAAGTGCCGAAGAAGATCGACACGAGAGTGATTGACAAGAGCTTCTTCCGGGAAGCCAGAGAAGAGGGCGTGGTCTGCTATGAGCCGTGTGGGGGCCTGTGTGCTGGACTAGAGATGCTCTTGCGCTGCGGAGTTAAGGTTAACAAGTACCTCTACCAGGACATCTCGAAGTCCAGCCAGACGGTAGCCAGGGCCAGGTGCATGGCGCTCAGTCGCCGTCATCCTGACTTGTTCCGTGCCGAGGCAGCCCACTTGGAGCAACTGCCCAGCAACATCGAAGACACCAGCCTCATTGACCTTGTACATGCAGGGGCATTGAGTGGAGAGCAGTGGGTCATGGTGTGTGGATATCCATGCCAGGACCTGTCACCAGCTGGCAAGCTGGCTGGTCTGGAGGGCAGGCACAGCAGACTGTTCTACCAGGCAGTGCGAGTCCTCTCCACGCTGCAACAGCTGCAGCCTCAGAGACCGCCAGCATATGTGCTAGAAAACGTTTCTCCGCTGTCACACAGGGAGAACTCGAAGATCAGGAAGGAGGTGTTTCCCATCATCAACAGCGTGGTGGGCCAGCCGGTGTCCTTTGACGCGGCGCGCGCGGGATCATACGCGCATCGTCTACGAGCATATTGGAGCAATCTGTTCCAAAATCAGCAGTTCAATCTGGTGATGGAGCGGGTGGACAGACCACCAGACAGATACGTGCGCGATATTCTGCAGCGAGGCTGGAAGCCGCGCAGGGTCGTCACAGGAGACAGGAAGCCTCACTACACCGCCAACGTTGTAGGGGAGCCTATGAGAGTATTGCCAACCATCTTGGCGACGCAAAACTCTCGTGCTTTTCGCGCGCCTCGCGCAGGCACAGTGGTGAGGAAGGGAGATGATGATGAAGTGGGGGAGACCAGAGAGGTTAACCTGGACGAGAAGGCAGTTGCCATGGGGTACAGCGCAGGTGAGCTGCGCGCGGCACATGGCATGAAAGACGAAGAATTGGCAGGAGTGCTTGGCCTTGCTATGGACCGAAGAGCAATGGAGCTATTGTATGCGATTGCCGAGGTCAGCACGACCAAACTGCCGAAGAGTGAGGAGAGTGAGGAGGAGGAACATGGCACGCTAGTTGCCATCCCTATCGCGAAATCCACCAAGGTGGCTGCCACCTCCGAGGGCACGACTGAGCCGGTGCGAGCCCAACTAGCAGAGTGGATCACCAGTTCCAGCGGCTACACCCAGCAAGTCGCGCGACGCCTCAGCCATCAGGACTGGGAAGAACGACTGCAACGCATGTGCAGCCAAGGACAGAAAGGCACGCAGGGGCTAGGCACCACCGACGCTGTTCCACGCCGCAGACAGTGGAAGATGGCCTCCATGAAGCTCGCGGGCTACGAGGCACGTCACCGGCAGGCCTTTTCAAGACCTGGAGGCAAGCCAGCAGAGACGAGCTCAGCCCCAGAGTGGGCACCAGTGACAAAGGAGAAAGAGATGAGGCTGCCTAAGCTGCTTGACACTACGAGAATGGTTGCCATGCTAGCCAGCGTAACCAACCAGGAGTCACTCCGAGAAAGGTACCCCGATATACACGAGGACGAGCTATGCCTCGCGTGGGTCAAAACAGGAGGAAGAGTGGAGGTGCCCAAGGAGGAGTACCACAGGGTAAGGAAGAGAGCAGCGCGCCACCGTTGGGACGAGCTCATGGGCGAGTTATACATGGTCACTGTCAGTGGCAAGGAGCTGCTGGTGCCCAAGCCCTGTGACAGGATTCAGTTGGTGCGTGAGTACCATGAGAGGACTGGCCATTGGGGCATCAGGCGGACATTGAACCTGTTGTGGCAACGCCATTACTGGGCAGGCATGAAACAGGATGTGCAAGCAGTGGTCACTCAGTGCCAGACTTGCCAGAGGGTGAAGACGCACTATGCACGGGAGGAGGCGAATCTCACGCCGCTGGAAATCAAGTCCTTCATGTACCGCTGGTCTCTGGATTTAGCTTGGCCTACGAAACGCACCACGAAGGCTGGGAACCAACGCGTCTTGGTCATGATTGAGCACTACACGCGATTCGTTGTGTGTGTTCCAATCCCCGATAAGGAGGCCGCCACCATCGCCAGCGCATTTCGCTATCATGTCCTATCCGTGTTTGGGGCGCCTGCAGAATGTTTGGTGGACGGGGGTGCAGAGTTTGAAGGTGAGTTCTCTGCTCTATGCAAGCAGTGTCTCATTGACCGAAGAGTGACTTCACCGAGTTCCCCAGAGAGCAATGGCTTAACTGAACGGGTAGTACGCACCCTCAAGTTTTGCTTCAAGAAGATGGCCCTCGACAAGGGCCTGGACTTCGAGTGGGATGAGATGCTCTGGTCACTCGTACTCAGCTACAACGCAGCTAGGCAGCAGTCCACTGGAGTGGCGCCATTCACCTTGCTGTTCGCTCAGGAAGCTACGGTGCCACCGGATCTTCGTGCTCGACCCGAGTTGGACTTTGGGAAGCAGGAGGAGAAGACACTGGCTGATGATCTGTTACAGCGAGCCGCCATCGTGAAGAGGCTCATGGTGCATGCAGGGTGCAACCTGGAGATCGCTCAGCACCGCGACACTTTACGGTACGAGCACAGGAGGAGTGGCAGTTACGAGCCGAAGCCGCACCAGTTCAAGGCAGGCGATTTCGTATATATACGACAACAACCGCGCTCTGGCATGGAGGTGGCCACCAAGTCAGCCATCCTGAAGATAGTCAAGGTGCAAAGAGATGGAGTGGTAGTGTTGGAGGACAGCACGAAGCTGCGGGAGAAGAGCACAGTGCAAAATATTGCGCCATGTCACCTACAAGTGAAAGACCAGTACGACTGCAGTGCAGCCATTCCCAGCAAGCATCTCGCGTGTGAGGTGTGTATGCGGACAGATGGGGAGGCAGCCATGTTGCTGTGTGACACCTGTAACCGTGGTTATCACACGTGGTGTCTGAATCCGGCGCTGGATGGAGTACCTGAAGGGGATTGGCAATGTCCCAAGTGCTTAGGTGGGACTGTGGTGGCAGCTGCCGCCGAGGTGAGCGCGTCAATCGTTGACAAGATGGCGGCCATGGAGCTGCAGCTGAGAGAGAAGCTGGGATCAGATGTGGTATTGTTGCCTGCAGACGTGGGTCCGCATCGTGCAGTGAGGCCGGGACGTGAAGACCCATGGCAGGCGCTGACCTCGCGGCAGATGCTCAGAAAAGAAGGGAGCATGGGGGATCTTCCTGACAGAGTGGCCTGGGGAAACCAGGAGGAGCTCAGCAGAGTGATCACAGAAGTGATGCCAGGATTCTGGCATGAGGGCCATCGCACCATCTTGAGCAGGAAGTGTGCAGAGCAGCACACTCGCGCGAGAAGTCTCCGCAAGACGTCCACGGTGCAGGCCATGAGCCCCGAGGAAGTGCAGAAGAGAGGAGATGTGACGCAACTGAGCAGAGCTCAGGTGAAGATTGCCAGTCAACTGGATTGGGGCTTAGAGTTGGTGATGACAGTTCCTCAGGAGGTCAGACGTTTGGCGCACGAGGTGACTTGGGAGAAGATCACACAGGTATGGGATCCTTGGGCTGGCACAGGTGTCATTGGCAAGGTTATGTCACTGGAGGGAAGCATCTCTTTTGTGTCGCGAGGTCCTTTTATTTGTCGTGTCGCAAAAAGATTCGTTTATATTAACGACGCTTCGCAGCTTTTTCAGAAATATGCTGTTTTTCATTTCGTTTCCCTTAAAGGAGCGAAACAGGTTTCCTGGAAAAAAGTGACATCAACAGGCCACACCGCAGGAGCTGTCCCTCAAAAATTATGCCGTTGGAAATTTTCCAAAAACTTTCTGCCCATGTCAGCAGTCCTACCCCGGATTGTGTCGAGCGCTCGCGCTTTACCGGCCAATCATGATACGATAGCATCTGAGGGATACCGACCTCAGCATCAGCAGTCCTACCCCGGATTGTCTCGACCGATCGCTCGTAGCCGACAACGAGAGTTTAACAATTCACAATTATACCACAAAGATATGCGGAATTTCCAATTATGAATTTGTCGCAACACTACCACTTTCATACGAGGAAAACAGAATCCGCTTGCATTATATACTGCTAAGACCGCTGAACTGAGCGCCCCGTAAGTCACTCTTCAGCGACCGTTGTGTTTGGAATAATCCCGTCTACCAAACACAACGTAACTTTGCATATGCATTCTAAAGTATGTTAGGAACCTCATATTTCTTGCGCGCGCAAGATCCGTTCAGATTCTAGGAGTCTGGACGCGGCGCGTTAGAGGGGGTGGATGATTTTGTCATTCGTCGAGTCCGCTGACTCGACTCACGCGCAGCAGCGACGCATAATGCACAGCATGGCTTTATCACGCATATCTCATATGCATATACAACATATTTTGAGCATCTGACACTGCACTGACAGCTCTGGCGGAAACGCGGATGTCATTTGCGTCCACGTTTCCGCTAGGATTTCTTCCCTCATTCGCGCGCTCGCTTGCAAGCGAGCATGCGCATCGCGTGAGGGAATTGTTTGCAAAAATAGCACCTGGTGTGTGTTATCTTTCCGAAATAAATTGGACAGACTCGTCAGTCAACCATACATCTCACTGTAGGCTGGCGCGTTCATCCGGGTATAGCGAACGGAATTTTGAGTTTCTAAAACCCCCAATAGTTGCGATTGCGGGTATCATTCTACGTGATGCGCGTATCGATAAACTTAGTAGGAATATGTGATAATATTCAATAGGAAATTCTTGCTTAGATTAATACATGATCTTAAGAAGTAATCTTGTTTTGGCTCGACAGGGGCACACTGCGGGGGAAACGTTCCGTGTTAGTCTTAAAATTGCATATTTAACAAATGACATTTGAACACTCACCACTGCAAAAACGGACAGATTTTGCAAAAACGGTCACGATTCTGCAAAAGCCGACACTGGAAAACTCTCGAGCGTGTTTGACCTCATCATTATGCCATGACACCATTCGGGTGTCATCGTCATCGTCATCGATTATGGGGTGGGGATGGGGTCCGATTCTCTTTCTGTGTGGCGATTTTATTGAAAGGAATTTTCGCGAATTAATTCCTCCGTTCAACACGACACCCTGAATGCAATTAAAATAATCGTTTGTCCGATTTGTTTTTCATAATTTGTTATCCTTGCTATTCCTGTCCATACAAATTTGGTCATCTGAAAATTTTCTGTGAATTTTGTGGATTTCTGCGAATTTTCACGACAGAAATGAGCGTTGCGCTCATGTTTGTCGCAGGTGCGACAGAAATGAGCGCAACGCTCATTTATGTCGCACGGTATAATTGCAGTTTTGTCGCACGGTGCGACAAATAAAATAACCTTGCGACAAAAATGAAGTGCTACCTCACTGGAGTGGCCTCACCTGAAGGTTATGAATAATGATTGGAATCCGCAGTTGAAGTGGCACGAAGCCCTTAATGCTTTACAACCGGGCAATTATCGAGCCTGGAAGGAGAAGTATGGGGTGTGTGACGCGGTGGTGACCTCACCCTGGTTCGCAGTGCTGGATATTGCGTTGCCATTGGCAGTACTGGCCAGCCGTGTGGTGGCTTGTATTCATGTGCCATCGCACTACATGACAGATATGACAGAAAGCAGGGCACAATACTTTCGTAAGCTGTGTCACGCTGGACGCTTACATGTGATTGGGCATTTGGAGCATGGACCTATTGGCAGAAGATGCATGTGGGTCATGGTGTTTCGCAACCCTTTGACAAGAGCCAGGATGTTGCGAGGAGGAGAAGCTGCTGGAGTGGGTATGTTTACCTTCAGCATGGGCAAGTTCGCAATGGATGGCGTTACGACAGAAGATGCTGAGCAAGCTCTTGTCTAATGTCTGTGCTACCAGTGACAGCTACAGATGGGGGATGTTGAGAAAAAGAGCTTGCACAAGTTGTGAGAAGAGATAAAGAGATATCAAAAATTTTGAGATTTTGTATAGTTACAGTAGCAAGCTAACTGTGCAGTCATATAAGGAAACATATGCAAAGTCGAGCTAGTGTTGTGGAGGCACTGACAATAAGTAAGACTGTCTAGTAGTAGGGCTAGAGGGTTGTGCTTTGTGTGGACGCTTCGTGCATAAGTTCGCGACAGCTGTCACAAACCACGGCTTATCGTGTACCTCAGCCGGGTTGTGACACTTGCTGTAGCAGTCTGTGACGAACGTATGACACGCGCAGTACGATACGCGCGAGGAGTTATGACAGTGACGAGATACGGAAATACGGATGGGTGTTACACTTGTTTGGAGATAGCGAGAATATGTAGGGCGGCGTAGCAGGGTGAGCCAGACGCTCATTTTTGTTTTGCCTTCGTAACAGTGATTCCGAAAATAGCCAGGACTCGCTTAAGACCGCGTAAACAGCAGTGTTATGAGATAATTTGTAAGATACAGTATTCTTCTGCTTGTAAAGATATACATTTGTGGACTTGTCCTTGTGCGACTGCGTCAGAACTGTAATTAACAGTCTTTTACATGTTGAGAAAAAGAGCTTGCATAAGTTGTGAGAAAAGATAAAGAGATATCAAAAATTTTGAGATTTTGTATAGTTACAGTAGCAAGCTAACTGTGCAGTCATATAAGGAAATATATGCAAAGCCGAGCTAGTGTTGTGGAGGCACTGACAATAAGTAAGACTGTCTAGTAGTAGGGCTAGAGGGTTGTGCTTTGTGTGGACGCTTCGTGCATAAGTTCGCGACACAATAGAGGACACTGAGCCCGACATTTTGAGCTATCAAACGCACTAATACGGTAAGTTTTTCTCCAAAACCAAAATAAAATCTTAAATCCAAAATTTCCGAAGTTAAACAAAGTTAAATCAAAGCTATAGCAGAAATGCATAATAATCATTCATGCACCCTTCTTCTTGGGCTCTTTTCGCAATATGACCCACTTTCCCTTCACACCATACTCTTCCTTCCGCAAGCTGTGAAAATATAACAAGCCATCATCACTACAGTAATACCTCACCTTTAAGGAAATGCTGGGTTAAGGAAAGCATTGACTTTTCGAGAGGTCGGAAAAATGCGGAAAAAGCTGGGCTGGAAAAAAACATTAAGAAAATGTACCCAAATAAGGAAACGGAGGCTGGCTTCCCGTTTTCTTAACTTGCCGAATATTGAGAAATTTTCACGATTTTAGGGGGGATTTGGGGGAATATGGGGAAATTTTAAGAAAAAAGCTGGCTGACGCTCGAAATGCATTTCCTTTTCGTTAGTAATTTCGGTAAGAGGCTGACGCTGGCAGGGGGGGGTCAGAAAAATACGGAAAAAGCTAGGCTGGCTCCAAATTCCTGTTTCCTTAAAGGTGAGGTATTACTGTACAGTGGGGGGAACCCTATACGGACGCCTTTTTCGATCGGTCCGTACGATCGCATACGTTGATTAAATCGAACGGGATAAAGCGCTGGTAGTAACGGTCAACGAGAGGATGAGTTCCCCCAGCGGACACGTTTTCTAGTTCTGCACTAAAATACGTCCAGAGTACGAAAACTGTCTATAGCGATTATATCCGGGAACCCTATACGTACGTCCCATTGTCTATTATATAGCAAAATATTATACACAAAATATTTCTGGTGTGATTGGACAGTTGACAATATTTAAGATATGAACAGGTCGTACGCATAGGGTTCCCGTCCGTATAGGGTTCCCTCCACTGTATAGAATACTGCCTTTAATCCTTTCTCCGATCCAGTCTGGCTTATGTACCGGAATTTGCCAATATACCACTTGTTAGAAAATCTGTGCGCGATCTTGGCAGCTTGTGGGTGACTGTATCAGGTGGAGCATTCTGAACCTCTCATCCGCTGGGACACTCAAAGTCCGCATCACACCACATCTCCTCATCTTCTGACTGTCCTGGCATTTCAGATTCGGCAGGATCTGTTGCAGCTTGCTCTGTGGAAGTAACTGTTGGGTCGGCATCTCCCTGTACATCAGTGTCCACATCCATAGCTCCTTCCAAGATGCTGATAGGTGCAACTTTGGACCTATCTAACGATTTCCCTCGATAAACAACCTTGGGTCGTGGTTTCGAATGAGAACGTTTAGGAGCTCGAGCCTTCACTGCAGACCACAAAAGCACACACACCACAAAGGGAAGCTTCGTATCGCTGGAGGCTGCTGTGTGATAGTGCGTTTGATAGTGAGACTGCGTGGTTTCAGCCTTGCATCTAAGTGGTAAATCTGATAACCAAAAAAACCACTTCTAAACACCTTGCGTGGCAAATTTGTGTGTAAACCCGTCATTGGATTCGAAAATCAACGGTCTAGATGCACGGATTTGGAAACCCCCGCAAGCTTTCTTCCGCGTCAGTCGGCCCGATATCGACCAGGCCGGCCCGGAGGAGAAATCTCATTTGACGCCAGGAAATACGATCTCGGCCAGTTATCGGCCAGAGTGGCCAACACGATTTGAGCGCATAATCGAGGCCTTTGAGAAACGGCCCGCATCCAGCAAACGAGCGGCCCGCAATCGGCCCGGGCTGAGTTCAGACGGCCCCGGGCCGGCCCCTTACGGTAAGCCTTCTTCCCTGCTCGGGCGCTGCTGGAGGCAGGGGCTGGGGTGAACGCGAGCACGGGGCGGCGGCCGCTCCACGCGGCGGCGGAGAGGGGCATGATGGAGATGGTTAGGGAGAATAATAATAAAACATTTACGCTAGCAACGGGGACAAAGTCCTGAGAGTGCGGTATCCCTGCAAAGCAGGCTAGTGAAAACACCAGGGGCTACTCCCTCTGCTATAGCGCGCCCACAAAGGGGCTCAACCCACTTTTCAGCAGGGTGACATCTGGATGCACTTCATTTTTGTCGCAAGGTTATTTTATTTGTCGCACCGTGCGACAAAACTGCAATTATACCGTGCGACATAAATGAGCGTTGCGCTCATTTCTGTCGCACCTGCGACAAACATGAGCGCAACGCTCATTTCTGTCGTGAAAATTCGCAGAAATCCACAAAATTCACAGAAAATTTTCAGATGACCAAATTTGTATGGACAGGAATAGCAAGGATAACAAATTATGAAAAACAAATCGGACAAACGATTATTTTAATTGCATTCAGGGTGTCGTGTTGAACGGAGGAATTAATTCGCGAAAATTCCTTTCAATAAAATCGCCACACAGAAAGAGAATCGGACCCCATCCCCACCACATAATCGATGACGATGACGATGACACCCGAATGGTGTCATGGCATAATGATGAGGTCAAACACGCTCGAGAGTTTTCCAGTGTCGGCTTTTGCAGAATCGTGACCGTTTTTGCAAAATCTGTCCGTTTTTGCAGTGGTGAGTGTTCAAATGTCATTTGTTAAATATGCAATTTTAAGAATAACACGGAACGTTTCCCCCGCAGTGTGCCCCTGTCGAGCCAAAACAAGATTACTTCTTAAGATCATGTATTAATCTAAGCAAGAATTTCCTATTGAATATTATCACATATTCCTACTAAGTTTATCGATACGCGCATCACGTAGAATGATACCCGCAATCGCAACTATTGGGGGTTTTAGAAACTCAAAATTCCGTTCGCTATACCCGGATGAACGCGCCAGCCTACAGTGAGATGTATGGTTGACTGACGAGTCTGTCCAATTTATTTCGGAAAGATAACACACACCAGGTGCTATTTTTGCAAACAATTCCCTCACGCGATGCGCATGCTCGCTTGCAAGCGAGCGCGCGAATGAGGGAAGAAATCCTAGCGGAAACGTGGACGCAAATGACATCCGCGTTTCCGCCAGAGCTGTCAGTGCAGTGTCAGATGCTCAAAATATGTTGTATATGCATATGAGATATGCGTGATAAAGCCATGCTGTGCATTATGCGTCGCTGCTGCGCGTGAGTCGAGTCAGCGGACTCGACGAATGACAAAATCATCCACCCCTCTAACGCGCCGCGTCCAGACTCCTAGAATCTGAACGGATCTTGCGCGCGCAAGAAATATGAGGTTCCTAACATACTTTAGAATGCATATGCAAAGTTACGTTGTGTTTGGTAGACGGGATTATTCCAAACACAACGGTCGCTGAAGAGTGACTTACGGGGCGCTCAGTTCAGCGGTCTTAGCAGTATATAATGCAAGCGGATTCTGTTTTCCTCGTATGAAAGTGGTAGTGTTGCGACAAATTCATAATTGGAAATTCCGCATATCTTTGTGGTATAATTGTGAATTGTTAAACTCTCGTTGTCGGCTACGAGCGATCGGTCGAGACAATCTGGGGTAGGACTGCTGATGCTGAGGTCGGTATCCCTCAGATGCTATCGTATCATGATTGGCCGGTAAAGCGCGAGCGCTCGACACAATCCGGGGTAGGACTGCTGACATGGGCAGAAAGTTTTTGGAAAATTTCCAACGGCATAATTTTTGAGGGACAGCTCCTGCGGTGTGGCCTGTTGATGTCACTTTTTCCCAGGAAACCTGTTTCGCTCCTTTAAGGGAAACGAAATGAAAAACAGCATATTTCTGAAAAAGCTGCGAAGCGTCGTTAATATAAACGAATCTTTTGCGACACGACAAATAAAATACCCCGTGCGACACAAATGAGGGGCTACCATGTTCTCTTTCACACATACGTTACCGACATTGGGACGCTCGCAATCATCGGCGAGAATTTGGGTTACTATTCAAGAGAGTGTGAAAATTTGTGGAATTTCCAAGGAATTTTGGGTGTTTACATACCCATGCTACTTCGATCGATATTTTGAGGGTCAAGATGAACTCGGATGAAAGTTTTGATAAGATACTCCAGAAAGAGCAGCTCGAGATCTTGACAACACAGGTGTTCGATTTTTCAACGCCCTTCTCATGCCGCTCACATTGTACAATTTTCTTATGTTGGCTGCAGCCAACATACGGAGCATTTTGTATTTTAGCGATCATACCCCAACTCTAGGGCACAATTATGCAAGCCCCCATGGGTGTAAGAAGGTATACCACGTATTGACATTTTTTTAAAGGTCTAGTAGCCCTTCAAACAACATTACTTTGGGGCAATATGTACCATTAACCATGAGTAATATGCTTCGGAACTTTGGGTTTTATGTTGGCTGCAGCCAACATAAAGATGGGTAAGAGACATTTGGGCCATTTCACGGTGCTCATGAAGGGCTTGGAATTTGCATTGGTGATTGTCGTGTCGTGGTGACCACCATAATAGGGCTCAATATCACTCTGATGATAAGGAGGGTCTTGAGTGGGCCATGGGCAAAGCGAAGAGGGAAGTACCTTGTCGCTTTCGTTCAGATTTTCATTCCAAATATCAGGGCTGACTCCTGTGTATTCTAGCCTCTTCTTCGTGACTCTGGACTTGGGAAGGACGTTAAGGAACCACCTGGCAATCTTTTTCTGTGTTGGCCTCCAGTCAAAGGCTGGTTGGGTATTACTGGGTGCACTGTCTATAGCTATGATAACAACATCCGAAAAGTCATCCTTATAGCATCCACCACCTGGGAGAACGTAGGGGTCATCACCCGTCCAATAGCCATGTGGGATAAATGGAATAGTGTTATGCGGGAATCTGAATACAAGTTTAAAACCTTTGTCGAACCATCTTTTTTGGTTTTTGGGAGACAGCGGAAGAATCCATGTTCCTGAAAATCCGGGGACGGTGTTGGCCGCTTTATGTCCCATTTCCAAGGTAGTCATAACCGCCGAAGATTTGCCCTTTTCTTTCCCATCAAAGGGGGGATTTCCATAAACGATTCTGCCGATGCCTGTTATCGGATCAACGTAGGCATCCCAAGCGAGACCATCAAAGCCAATCTTCCCATGATGGCAGAAGGGCCTGAGGGCTTTTTTCATTCTTGTGGTGGGTATGCATCTTCTCGAGTGAATTCTAGGGTGGGCATTTAGTGGGTTGGAGAAGAGTTCACGGCCGTTTTTGTCAAGATTCCTGTCATCCACCAAAATATCTAAGAGGCTTCTTCTGATTGCATAGCAGTTTTTAGGATCCCCCGATTCAAACTTACATGCATTGAGTGCTTCGTGAATATCGTGTGCCCTATTCGAGTACTCCGCAAGTGAGCATGGAACTGCTTTGTTGGAAAGGCGGTGCCAGGCCAAAAGTTTCCAAAACTCTTTCTTCTGGACATATTGGAGTTCGGGATATTTAATCGTCCCCGTGACATGGTCCACTTCAGGTTTAGCGGTCACAACAATGGTATTCTTTTTTGAACTTGATGGTCGGTACATGCTAGCTTCCGGGAGAGCGTGTAAGTATAATTCCTCCTTCATTTCCTGTCTTAGGTCAGCAAGTGGAAAAAGTTTCGATGGCTCTGTTTTGATGTATGTGGTACCTTTTCCAGGGTTTAGTAGTTTGGGCTTTTCTGAGATTTCTTCAGCAATGATTTTCCTTAGTTCGCCATCTTGGGTTGTTCTAAGACTGTGCAAACTATTATTATGTCCTGAGCATTCAAGTTGGATGTGTTCGAAGGTGCATTTTGTATTCTGTTGGCAGTAGGGGCAGTTTTCAGTCCCGATTTTCCCCAGTTTAAATAAACGTGCTGGAGAGGCTTGGAGACCCAGGAGTTCTCTGCTTCTAGAAGCGGTGAAAGCTTTAGGTGATATTTTGGAAATATCTTTAGTGGGGGCGGTGTTATTCTCGTTAAGCATTCTCAAGTACTTCCCTTGAGACTGTAGAGTTCTCCAATTATGATAGTGTGATAGACGTTGAATTCTTCTAATGTGACTACGGATATCGCCTAAAATAGGGACCTCAAAAAAGAATAATGAGAAGGGCAGTTATTTCTCGGCAGGGTCGTAGCGGGAGATGTCTGAGCAACCCCCTCTGAATGAGGCTCTTTTAGCAGTACGGTCCACTCTGTCATGGACTTTGTCGTTATTGTGACCCCTAATCCATTTAAGGATGATTTTACTGTGGTCTCCTTCACTGTAGAAGCCAAGTTCTTCTAACAGTAGGCGAACAGCCTGCACATCTCTGCGATTAGCTTCACGTAGTTTGTCCCGAGCACTCATGGATCTGCCATCCTTTGTTACAGCAGATATTGCGGCCATGGAGTCAATGGCATGTACCATTGGAGTCATGGATTTGAGGAGATTCTCTTTTTGTTCTGTGAGTAAGAATCTCAGTCCCGCAATTTCAGCAGATGTACTACTAGGGTTTTGGATATCTTCCTTGATAAGAAGCCCCGGTGCGGCGAAAGTTCTTGAGGGGGGGATATTCATCTTCCGAACAAGTGGCATACCGTTGTCAAAGTTTTTTATGGCATATGCTGCACCACTGCATGCTGATTTTTTACCGGCGAATAGGGAACCATCGCTTGCCATATCATAATCCTCCATTTGTTTGCTCTTTTCGGCGAAGGGGGTAGATTCTTCTTCTGAGTCGCTAGGGCAGCTGTATTCACTTTCTTCTTCCGCAGTTTTGTTTTGCATTCTGGCAATAATGGTCTCATATTGTCTGCCTGAGATGTAATCATAGTGTGAGTTAATATCACTGACTTTAGCAAGAACAGAAGAGGGCGGGTCCATATGGTCATTATATTCGAAAATGGAACCTGCTGGAATTAGGATGCAACCGTCATCGGTGATGCTATATTCAAAGTCGTATTGAAAACTGTTGGTTCCTTCGATTCTGACAAAGACATTAGGGTTTTTGGCATTGTTACTGTATTCTGTGCATTGTATTGACATGGCCTCTAAGTCAATATTGGTGATGTGAATAAGAGAGATGGAATCTCGGTTACCATTTCCTTTCCAATGAAACTCACCCGTGTCCGGGGGTACTATGTTGTCTCTATATTGTTTCTTGACATATCTGACCTGTGGGTCCAAACCTACAGGGTTTTGAAGCATTTCCTTTTCGATTTCGGTTAGCCATCCAGGGGGTCTATTACCGTTCAGCCTGAAAAAGCCTTTGCTTTCTTGCCAGTTTTTTAACATTCCACCGCAGGGAGTCAGAAAGGAACCTGTGTGCTTGAGGTTATATTTTTGAATTGCGGAGGTAACATTCCTCGACATGTAGAGTTGTCTGGGAAGGGTGGTGATTAATGTGGTTTCACCCGCTTCATTTTCAGGGTAATTTTTAGAGTCGATAGCGTATCCAAGTTTTGCCATAATGTGACCTGTACGCCTGAACCAGTTAAAGCGTTTGTCTTTTGTGTGACTATAGGTTGCATAGTGTGATAAGGGAAAGCCCGAGATGGCATTTTTACTCATTTCGTTGTTCATGTTTTGAATTATTATTTTAAGCCATAAATTGCTGTTTCTACGGTATAGTGAGATAAGGTGAGGGTCAGTGATACGGTCCGTGTGGTTGTGTTGCCAATATTCGTGTTCATCTGCAGAACACAGGGTGTTCATGGTTTCAGTAATACACGACGCGGTTACAATATCGAAGACACTATCAATACCGTACCCGCCCTGGCAGACTGCTGTCCAGATTATTTGGTGGTTAGTGTCAACTGGGCAGCCCAGGTATTTGATTATAAACGAAGCTATCATTTTGTCTAATTCAATTGCAACATTCTTTGAGGAGTTGGCAATTGCTGAGGTAACTTTAAGGGGGTACGCCATCCTCGGAACTACAACCGCATTTATAACATATCTTAGCTGGTGTAGAGTCATGTGTTGCAGTTGGATGGATGTGAGAGTGGATTTAAGTCTGTCGATAAGGATTTCCGCCTGTTTGTCCCATTCCCCATTTAGTGCAAACCATACTCCGAGGTATCTGTTTACCTCTTTGCTGTTAGAGAAATCGAGAAATTCTGGTGACTCAGGGGGTATCCATTTCGCATCTATGGAAGGACTCGAGTCATTGGTATTGGGCTCCAGGTGACCCCCAGAGATGAGTAAATCATCAGACAGGTCATATCGTGTTACTATTTGCGCTATGCTATGATGCGCTTTCGGTGTAAGAGTATTTGGATTTCTTAACATTGATGGGAATGCCGATGAAGCTCATAAATTCATTAACTATACCTAGCATGTCTTGAACTTCGTCTTTAGTTTTCCCCACGAGCATGATGTCATCACAGAAGAACCGTGCAAAGATATTTAAAGGGGTGTCCTTTTCTAATAAGTTTTGAGAGGGAGAAATAACATTATTTCCTGGTTTGTCTGGTCTATGGCGCTCCGAGTTGAGTTCGTATCCATATGTGGTTCCTGTCGGGTTTGCACCGTTTGCTCGTTTTGCTAACCAAATTGTCAGGATATCCATAATGGCTACAAACCTTAGTGGGCTCAAAACTTCTCCCTGAGGAACTCCACATTCGAGGGACCATTCATCTGTGAGGCCTTCCTCAGTAAGTACCATTCTAGAGGCATCATTGGTGATGTCCGAGATGATGTTAATTATTTGTGATGGGAGTCCTAACTTTCTGAGCGCTAAATTGCTCATCCAGAATTCAGCTCTGTCAAATGCTTGTTTGAGGTCCAGGTAAACTACGTGGAGGTCTTTGTCGTATCTATTGGCATCCGAAATTACTTCATTCAAAATTTGGAGTGAGTCATCTATGTTTTTATTCGGAAGAAAGGCATCTTGAATGGGAAAGAGAATGGGGTGGGTGTTGAGTATTGTTTTGAGACGGTTAGCAATTATTGTATTAAATAGTTTAAGACCCGTTTCCAACATTGTGAGGGGTCTGGAATTATCTATGGTACATGGTGCAGAGGGATTTTTAGGGATTGGAAGGATGACTCCAGATTTTGCACTCTTAGGAAATCTCCCAGTTATAAGAATGTGGTTAAAAAGTGAGACAGTAACTTCTTGAAAATTCTTTGGGCCCTTGATCCACTGCGAGTATCTCATCCCTGAGGGTCCTGGTGCTGTAGAGATACCGCAGTCCGAGTATGCTTGTTGGAGTTCTTTGTGCGTGATTTCTGCCAATAGTCTTGCGGCGGCCGTATCGGGGATTTTAGGGCTATCCTTGAGAATGTCAGTGAGCCACTGTGGGAGTTCATCTGGCTCATTCGGGTTAGTAGAAAATATTTTTTTATTTTTGTATTCATCTAGTGTTGTGTTTAGTCTTTCTGATCTTGTCTCAGGTATCTTTCCATCACTACCTGGGGTTGCGGCTGCACCTTTTTCAGTAGGTTTCATCTTTCCCATGACTGTGTCTAGAAACCTCGAAAGGTTAGTTGAGAAAAGATGCTGCAGGGCTTCCTTTTCTCGAAGTTTGCGTCGTTCAATGTCTGTGTCTCTGCTTTTTTGAAAAGCATTTCTGATTATAATTACATAATTTTCATGTAATCGTAGTCTCCATGTGGCTGCTGCTTCATTATGTTTGGGCTGGAACAAGTTAGGGAGCTTGTGGAGAAGAGCGTGGAGGTGGACGCGGAGGACGGGGAGGAATGCACTGCGCTTCAGTGCTTGCTGCTTGCTCCGGAGTTCTCCCCTGCTTACACATTCGGGGGTGGGGACTCGAAGGGCTCTGCATTGGATGGCCTCATCATTGATGGCTTTGCTTCGAAGATGGCCACCATGAGGCATGCCGTGAGCCGCTGGGCGCTGAAGATCGTGGAGACGGACGGAGATGTGGGCTTTGGTGTGACCATCCAAGGCGCCGACCTCGACGTGGACAGGACGCAAAACGCTGGACTGTTCTACTTCCGTGGTGGCTACGGCAACGATTTGAAGAGGTTCGCGGGGGGCACAGTGGCGGACAAGAAGCTTGCGCTTTCCGAGCGGGGCGAGCTCAAGGCTGGAGACGTGTTGCACTTCGTGCTGCGGGGCGCGGTGCTCGAGGTGGCCCTGAACGACAGCCCCTTCGCGGAGCTGCCTGCTGGCGTGGTGCCGCTCGTGCAGCTTAGCTGGGGACAGGAAGTGGAGCTGGTGGGCAGCGGGCGAGCGATGACGCTGCAAGAAGGAGAGGTTCGCACGCTGATCAAGATGGGCGCGGATGTGAATGCGGGCAAAGGGCAGCGGGCGCTTCACCTGGTTGCTAAGAATTGCCTGCATGAGGCGATGCGGCAGTTGCTGGAGGCAGGCGCGGAGCTTGGGCGTGCCGACGACGATGGTGCACTGCCTGCGTGCTGGTTGGCGTGTAGTGGAGGCAGCGTAGAGACGGTGCGGTTGATGAAGGAGATGGGAGCGGACTTTGGCGGCGCTGTGCAATGGGCGGAGGCGCACGGTCAGTGCTTCTCAGCCGAAATATTGCAGCTTGTGCAGGAGTGAGGTGCAGAATGTGCTGGTGCGCAACGAGGAGGGCAGGGCCGAGCAGGATGCTGGCTTTGCAGACAGCGTTTGTGATTGCGGTTGTTGCCTTGTTTTAGCGAGTTGCATCTAGCTAGCGGGGGCGTGCTAGGACCGCCCCGTCCTTAGCTGGAAGGTAACTTTCATTAATCGGATATTCTTGCAATTATGTTCATTGAAAATGGATGTGTGAGATTTGATTCCGCTCTTTGTGGTGTTCTGCTGTTGTTCTTAATCACTCTCTGGTATTTTAAAACATCCGCGACTTGTACCCACAGCAGTGATGGAGGGGCATGAAGATGCCGCAAATGCCTTGATGGAGGAGCGTGCTGATGTGAATGTGGGCACGGGGCGTCGGCCCCTCCACGTTGCCGCAGATAAAGGTATGATTGATATGGTGAAGCAGCTGATACGCAAGGGTGCAGAGAAGGACGCAGCGGACAAGGAGGGCTGCACGGCGCTTACACGGGCGTGGGGGCATGAAGATGCCGCACATGCCTTGATGGAGGCAGGTGCCGATGTGAATGTGGGCACGGGGCGTCGGCCCCTCCACGTTGCCGCAGAGAAAGGTATGATTCAGATGGTGAAGCAGCTGATACGCAAGGGTGCAGAGAAGGACGCGGAGGACAAGGAGGGCTGCACGGCGCTTACATGGGCAGTGAGGGGGAGGCATGAAGATGTTGCAAATGCCTTGATGGAAGCAGGCGCCGATGTGAATGTGGGCACGGGGCGTCGGTCCCTCCACGATGCCGCAGAGAAAGGTATGATTGAGATGGTGAAGTAGCAGCTGATACACAAGGATGCATATAAAGACGCGGAGGACATCAAGGAGGGACGCGCGGCGCTTCAGTGCTTGCTGCTTGCTCCGGAGCTCTCCCCTGCCTACACATTCGTGGGTGGAGACTCGAAGGGCTTTTCTGTTGCTGGCCTCACCATTGATGGTGTTGCTACGAAGATTGTCACCATGAGGCTTGCAGTGGGCCGTTGGGCGCTGAAGATTTTGCAGACGGATGGGTATGTGGGCTTTGGTGTGGCGAGTCGAGGTGCCAACCTCGAGGACTGGACGCAGAACCCTGGACTGTTCTACTTCCGTGCTGGCTACAATGGTGACTTCACGATGTTTGAGGGCGGGACAGTGGTGGACAAGAAACTTGCACTTTTTGAGCGGGGCAAGCTGAAGGCTTGCGACATTCTGCACTTCGTGCTGCGGGGCGTGGTGCTCGAGGTGGCCCTGAACGACAGCCCCTTCGAGGAGGCCTTTTCGGGGCTGCCTACTGGTGCGGTGCCGTTTGTGCAGCTTACCGATGACGTGCAGATAGTGAAGCTGGTGGGTAGCGTGCGGGCGATGACGCTGCAAGACAGCGAGGTGTCGACGCTGATCGAGATGGGCGCGGATGTGAACGCGGGCAAAGGTCACCAGGCGCTCCAATTGGCTGCGAAGAATGGCCAGCACGAGGCGGTGCGGCAGCTTCTGGAGGCGGGCGCGAAACTTGGGCGTGCCCACGATGATGGTGCACTGCCTGCGTGGCTTGCGTGTGGCGGAGGCAGCGCGTGGAGACGGTCAGGGAAGATATCTTCCGTTGAGCTGGTACGGGCCCAAATCAAAAATTCTTTCGGCCCGTCTTCGGCCCGTCCGGTCCGAACTACAAAATGCCCGCCGCAGGCGCGAAAATTTTAATCTTAAGTATGGGAAAATGCAAAAATCGCAAAATTTTCATCAAACTTTTAGAAATTTGCGCCAAATTGGTTCGGCCCCAAAGCAATTTCTCTTTCGGTCGCTCTTCGGCCCGGGCCTCATTTTGGCGACTCAGTTCGGCCCGGGGCCGGCCAATCGGGGTAAGATATCTTCCCTGGAGACGGTGCGGTTGATGAAGGAGGTGGGGGCAGACTTTGGCGGCGATGTGCACTTGGGACTTGGGAGCGCGGACAAGGCATGGGAGGGGAGCGGGGGCGGGGCCGGCTTGGACCTTCTATGAGAGCTTCTATGAGAGCTTTTATGAGATAGAACTATAATAAGTTTCAAAAAAGCTCGTCTATTAAGGGCAGGGTCCGAGGGTGCCGTGATCTCAAGACCTTACAAATATTGATAGCAATTTCCATACTTTACAAAATTATTTTTTCATTGCATAGTTGCAACCTGTTGAAATTTATAGCGTCAAAATTTGCAACACGGCCACCTATTTCAATTGGCTAGGATCCAAGAATGGTGCGTCCACGTGATATGAAAAAAACTCAGACAAAGTGACCATATATGAAAAGAAATATACATTTTTATGGAAGTTGCATATAATACACCTGCGCTATTTGATTTTGTTTTTAAAAAATCTGCATGGTCACTTTGCCCAAGTTTGTCTTCATACCACGTGGACACACCATTCTCGAATCCTAGCCAATAAACGAACATAAGGGGGTCATGTTGCGAAATTCGCCTCGAGGACTTTTTGAAAGTTAATTTCTTAGTTCATCAGTTAGATATGGATGTTGTTATGAAATTCAATTCCAGAAAAATGTTTTTAAACCTCACGGCCGACCCTAGCCTTAAGGGCTCAATGTTGCATGGTCGAGAGCTTTGAGTCGATCCCGACAATCCGATCGGCCGAAAATTGGATCCGGACCTCTCGATAAAACCGCATTTATCACAAGCATGCATACTATTGCCTCCAAAAATGCAATGTGTGCAGGGACGCAGTATGGAAAAATCTGGTCGGGGAAAACAGACATCTGCGCCTCTACTTGCAAGTGTTGAGATAAATCTTCGACAAGTCGTGAGCTGCGCGTCTGCTGCCTTAAACTTGCCGAAACTAGCGAAAAACGACTTTGCCACTCTCCAGCTGGAAGACGTAGCACTCAACAGCTCTTTTGCATCTCACAGACTCGCAAGCAGTGTCAAAAAAATCTGCTCGCGGCTATTTCACTAGTGGGCGCCAAGTCGAAAGAGGCGGTGACCACAGCAGAACGTGTCCTAATCTCCCAAGCGAAAAGCGGGAAATCTGAGGGTGCGAGTGCGCTCAAGCATCGCACAGGTAACAGTGCCTGCAGCGAGGGACCAAGTTTAAAAACCCTTCGCAGGAAAATATTTCGTGCATCTCGCAGTGACAGAAGGAAGACTGAAAAAATCGACACAGAGCCAACAGTTCCCCTCCCAGAGCGAAAACATCAATCACTGAAGAATCTTTGAAGGGACGCAAACCCCCTACCTCGGATATAATAGTCAAATCCATCGTCACAAAAAGCTCTACTATTGAATCGGCCACTCCACGGCCAAAACGAACCAGCGGAAGACTTAATCGGTCGTACTGAGCCGCCTCCATCAACAGGGCAGAAGCGAGCGAATTTTAGTTCAGGTGGCAAGGGGAAGCGCAAAGAGCCAAAGGCTTGAAGGTCAATCGCCTGGAATCGCACAGATTGTCGCAAACGCTCTGAATCACAACCGGCTGTAGGTTCGCCAGCAGCAGCGCCGCATGAGCGTTCGAACTCTCTCAACCTTGAGGTGAGAGTTTTGCTAAAGGTCGATGGCAGATAATTGACAGTTAGACTACAGCGGAAACCCTAAAATCAGACACCCCCTTTTTGTATGATCGATACGTTTGGAGCATCGTGAGTGGAAGGTATCGCTGTAGTTCTCTACTGCTGCCCTCCGAAATTACAGACGAATACGTCGATCGAGCAAATAGTGGGTGCCAACGCACGATCACAGCCGCCTTTTCCTATACAGGTTTCCCCCAGCGGTTACATATCTGTTGTATTACGTGGTGAGCGGTCCAGAGGACCGGTGGGACCACGGCTATCCCAAATCCTAAGAACTCGATCGAATGATAAGCAGACTGCTTAGGATCCCACAGCACCTCTTAGACACCGCTTGCAAGTTTGACCCGTTTAAAGTAATCTGACACCGCATCCGAACAACTCCTGCCTTGAAGAATCAGCGGTCCGGAAATCTGTCTAGTCCTTGTCGTAGGGCTTCTGTAGGGGGTTGGGACGACCGAGTGCAGACCGAGTTTCTCGCTTTGTATGACAGTGCAGTACAGAACATAACTTAATAGTGGTGGGAGGTGGAAAAGGCCCGGCTCCCTTGTTAATCCAGCCCCACTCGATGTAATAATTGAGTCATTTGTCGTTTTCTTTGGCCAACCGAAATACACTATCTACGTAAGCTACGCACATCGAAGACACCTGGATGTCCCCACCAGAAATCAAGGTATCACAAACACTACAACCGCAAACCACACCCGATTCATCTCTACCCGGCGATCGTTCCCGCCATTCAGAGTAACAACGATGCTGAGCTCCGAAACGTGTATACATCCATGCGCTAATCACAACATCTCGTGTTGTAACGAAGGCCTGGGTGACTTTGATACACAATTTGAATAATACATTTACTAGAGTGATTTCCCCAATGTTCAGAACAGAGCTGACCAACTTCTGGGAGACAATTTGGAGCACTGCACATAAAACATTGCAGAATGCACATATCAGTATGTAGGACATAACATACGAACAATGAAATTTCTAGTCATCAAAGAAATTAAGCGCATCACTGATACCGTCACTGACCCCCCAACTGATGCAAAGGTACAGCATGTGGCACAGTTCAATGATATCCTTTACTTTGCATCGAACAGCAAACAATATGTCAACACGCAACAGCTGATTGCCATGTCTATGATTGATAAGCACACTCCTATCATTCTGCATCAGCTCAAACGCTGTAGCCAAGGTTGACATTGCCCACAAAGGTGGTCATTTGATGCATTGCAGCAGAGTGGGATGGATTTCATCCGTTTTTTATGCATTCAGCCGTGTGTCCCTGTGCCGCAGATTCTTTCCCCTCCCGGTGAAATAGCCAGCCATTTTATGCATCTGTCTGGCTCTCATCCACCTCAGTCGCCTTTTCAACTTTCGAAACATGCAGCTCCTGAGAATAAGATGACAGTTCCCAACCCAAGGAAACCGAATTAGTTATCAGCACTGGGTCTTATTTCCGCGCCTGCTCACAAAGAGAGGACATACACTTGCCGTGAATGGTACGCGCCAACAGCTGGCACACCAGATTGATGAGGCAAATCCATATTTGAGGTGGACACCACGGAATATGTCTTATCTCAACTGCAAAATGGCTGACATTCGTCTCACACATGTAAAGAGACTGAAAGATCACGGCGACAGATTGCTTCATAATCTCGAGAATCGGGTTTGACTGAATGTCCAATACAGGCATTAATGGCATCGAACAAACCCGCAAGACGAAACAATTTTCTATGCCCGACTGGGGCATCCTATATTGTGCTCGTTGCTTCAGGCAGTGCATATTTACACGCTCGGCAACGATGAGGTGCCCTGTAGGAAGTCCCCGTGCTACATGCAGGGAATTGTGGCTGAAAAGTACCGCCAATTGTTCAGAGGTGACCAATCCTGGCGCTTCTGTAAGCAGACACTGCGCCTGGGTCGTCTGAAGCATCGAGCCCCACCTCCAGCCAATAAGATCTCGGCATGCAATTCCAACACTAGCCAGTATTGGCAAAACTTGTGTGAAACGATGCGCCCCCTCCACCCACGGCAGAGGCTCTCCCTACTACACAGAAATGCCTCCTGGTAAGACAGCTAGAAGGGAGAAATAAACGCAAGGACGCAAACTGCAGCCTCGACTGGAGTGCTCGTTGGTTCGTGGAAATCTAAGATAATCGGACACTCAAGGGATCTTATAATTCAGGTCAACGCCTTCATTTCTAAGACTGCTGGATGCCTGGAGACTGCAGCCTCGCGCATGCCATTTCTGCAACTGCTGGATGCCTGGAGACTGCAGCCTCGCGCATGTTATTTCTGCGACTGCTGGATGCCTGGAGACTGCAGCCTCGCGCATGTCATTGTTGCGACTGCTGGATGCCCGGAGACTGCAGCCTCGCGCGTGTCATTTCTGCGACTGCTGGATGCCCGGAGACTGCAGCCTCGCGCATGTCATTGTTGCGACTGCTGGATGCCTGGAGACTGCAGCCTCGCGCGTGTCATTGCTGCGACTGCTGGATGCGTGGAGACTGCAGCCTCGCGCATGCCATTGCTGCGACTGCTGGATGCCTGGAGACTGCAGCCTCGCGCGCGTGCCCATGTGAACTCCAGGACCCATCACGTCAACAAGAACTAAAGGCTCTCCCGTTCTCTTTCTGGGTTGCCTTCAGGAATCATGCAGTGCTCCTTACGGTCTGAGCTCGCTGCAGAGCTGTCTCGCATCACCTCGGACTGCTCTGCCCATCGAATCACCTGGCCGACGCGGGCACGCATCACGAGCAGTGCGTGGCGGAGGGACTGCGACTCAACGGTGGAGATGTATTCAGGGACTGAGTTTAATACTGAGGAGGTGCGAACCTTCGGGAAGGCAATGACGTCTCTGATCGAGGTCTCATTTGCGAGCAGCATGACCTGCACCCGGCAGCACGCCCCTCGCACTTTACATCGAACCTGGGCCGTTGATGTGGGACAATTGACGAAGACGATTTGAAGGAGCAGCAAACATGGCCGCGCCCAGAGGGATGACGGCATGGCGGACATGTTTGTATACTGGTGATGAAACCACCTCAATCTCTGCCATGGATACGGCGAGCGGCAGGTAACCCGCAGGATGCCCCAGGACGCGCGCGCCACGTGGCAGCGGGCAGCAGGCAGGCGGAGCAAGGCGAAGCCGGGGCGGGAGCTGGGCCACGTGGCAGCAGGCAGCAGGCAGGCGGAGCAAGGCGAAGACGGGGCGGGAGCTGGGCCAGGCGCTGAAGCAGGCGAGTGCACAGAGGAAGCCTTGTAGGCGAAACAGTGCAAGGCCAGGGGCGACAGGGGGGGCGATTGTGATGAAAGAAACAAGAGGAGATGATGTCGTACCAATCGGTCGAGACCAAATGCAATTCCCCCGTGAGGGGGAGCCCCGCTGTCGAAGGCCTCGAGCAGGTAGCCGAACTTCTCCTGCATAAGCCTCACTTGCTAGCGTCCGTCGGGCGAGCGTCGGCGATACAAACCACGGGGCAAAAGCATGTGCTTCCCACGACAACGGGCCAGCGAAGGTCTTCCACTTCAACGCATAGCGCGAAAACTGCTCCACCGGCGGGCATAGCGCGGCAGGACCTCCACTTGCGAGCTGGTGAATGAGGTGGGATCATACCATAGCCTCCTCCATACTCAGGCCGATGGCATCGAAGACCCGCTCCTGAACATCCCTGAGCAGGCACGAGACCTTCCCCCTTTCGCCGTTAGCCTGAATGCATCTCGCCCTTGCCATTGCCTCACGGTACCGGGGGGCTGCACACCATATGCCATGCTGACTGGGGGCAAGCCCCCTTAGAACCCCTCCACCCACCCTCACCCTCCACCCCGCGCCTTACAATACCCCATGGTGAGATCTCTTACCTGCGGTAGATGCGCAAGCTTCCACCTCCAATCTGGGATTCACCCCCCAAACCCTAAGAATGCTGCCCCGGATTGGGCTCACTGCCCCAAACCCCAGAGACTGCGGAGACCTGAGAGCACGGCACTGGATATAGCCATAGTAGATAAAGTCAAATCAACAAATGAGGGTTCAAGGGAAGTTCGATGTGAGAGTTGTCAGCGGCGCTGGGAGGCGCGGGCTGCACCTCCACGCCATTTAGCACCATATCGTAGGCTTGCGCATTGGCAGTTTTCAGGTTCTGTCCCCACCGCAGCATCCCCCGCGTCCCTCACTCCTCCCTCCGCGAGGTCTCGAACGCCGCCTGGCATACTCCACCAGGTCCTACGCTCCACCTGGCATACTCCACCAGGTCCTACGCTCCACCTGGCATACTCCACCAGGTCCTACGCTCC